>VYYT01000037.1:9166-132884 GCA_032988895.1 Colletotrichum kahawae | reverse complement strand
CTATAAGAGGGCGCAACAACGCACTGAAGGATACGAAGTTCGAGCGATCAGCCTAGCAGATATATAGAAGGCTTTTATAAAGAAGACTGAGAAGGCAGATCTAAAGGCCCTCCTCCCGCCAGCTATACTAGCTGAGTTCCACAAGCTATTCCAACCTGACGAAGCCGCCAACCTTCCACCACATCGTCCTGGGGTCGACCATAAGATCCCTATTAAACAGGATAGTAGTGGTAATGAGACTATACTACCATGGGGGCCGCTCTATAGCATGTCACGAGAAGAACTCCTCATCCTCCGTAAGACCCTATGAGACCTACTAGATAAAGGCTTTATCCGCGCCAGCAGCTCAGAAGCATCAGCACCAGTACTGTTCGTACGTAAACCAGGGGGAGGGATACGCTTTTGTGTTGACTACCGCGCTCTTAATGAACTCACTAAGCGCGACCGATACCCTCTCCCCTTAATCCAAGAGACACTACGCACTGTTGGTGCTGCTAAGTGGTTTATAAAACTGGATATGGTTGTAGCGTTCCATAAGATACGAATTACTGAAGGAGAGGAGCATAAGACAGCTTTCCGGATAAGATATAGGCTATTCGAATAGCTAGTTATACCCTTTAGGCTTACAGGAGCCCCTGCTACGTTCTAACGATATATCAATAGAGTGCTTCGAGAGTACCTGGACGATTTCGCTATAGTATATATAGACGACGTACTGATCTACTCAAACGGCTCACGGCAAGACCACGAAGCAAAGGTTAAGCTAGTACTACGGAAGCTTGCCACTACAGGGCTCCAGCTAGACCTTCATAAGTATACGTTCTCTATGAAGATAGTTAAGTACTTAGGGTTTATTATCACCGTAGGAGTAGGCATCTCTTATAATCCTGAGAAGCTGAAGGCAATTAAGGAATAGGCTATGCTAAAGACGGTTAAAGGAGTCAGAAGCTTCCTAGGGTTTACAAACTACTACCGGATCTTCATCCTAGCATACTTAGAGATTGCTGGACCCCTGATAGCTCTTATAAAGAAGAGTATCCCCTTCTACTAGGATAAAGAGCAAGAAGCAGTATTCCAGGAGCTTAAGAGGATCTTTGTAGCTAAGCCTGTTCTATACCAACTAAACCCAGAGCGTATAACCTACGTTGAGGCTGACTGCTCAGGCTTCGACCTTAGAGGAGTACTATCGTAAGAAGATAGGCATGGAAGACGCCACGTAGTAGCATACTACTCGTAGTGGCTGAACGCCGCCCAGTTTAACTACCCAATCCACGACAAAGAGATGCTGGCTATTATGAGCTGTCTAAGAGAATAGAGAGCAGAGCTACAGAGTATCAGCCACTTCAGGATCCTATCAGACCATAAGAACCTAAAGTACTTCATAACGAAGCAAAAGCTTACAGAACGACAAAGCAGATAGGCAGAGGAACTATCTCAGTATAACTTCGAGATATAGTACCGTCTAGGAAGTGAAGTAGTAGTGCTAGACGCACTCTCTAGGCGTGAATAAGGCGTACCTACGTCTCTAGAGGACGAACATGAACAAGGCCGGATTCTTCAGCTTCTCCCTGAAGTAGCCCTCCCCTCAGCGTATATACGGCGCATAGAGGTAGCATTATCGATGCTTATATTCACCGACGATATAGAACTATAGTAACTCTGGGATCAGACATAAGGAGAAGATAAGGTCTACTAGTAGGCCTATACTACTATGAAATAACGAGAAAGAAGCTTCCCCCTAAGCCTTAAGCTAAAAGTTCAGATCGCTGAGTATAAGATTAATAATAGCAACCGACTACTATTCAGAGATCAGATTTAGGTACTAGGTAACGAAGATCTGGATAACGACGTAAACACGCTACGCACCCGTATCGTTCAAAGCACCCACGACTCAGTGCTCAGTGGCTATCCAGGAAGAGATAACACCCTCACGCTGGTTAGTAGACAGTTCTACTAGCCCGGTCAGTCATACCTAGTACAGCGTTTCTGCCGTAACTGCGATAGTTATAGGCGTAGTCATATCTGGAGGGAACGTCGTAAAGGACTTCTGAAACTACTACCGATACTACAGCGTATACGAAGCGACCTCGCTATGGATTTTATTACCGACCTTCCCCTTACAGATAAGGGCGAGAGATATCTTTGGGTAATTATCGACCGGCTAGGTAAAGGCGTAACCCTTGAGGCGATGGAAAGCATGGAAGCTGAAGCCTGCGCTGAACGATTCCTGAACTGCTACTTCAGGTTTCACGGCATCCTTACGTTAATTATGAGTAATAGAGGGAGTAACTGGATAAGCTGCTTCTAGCGGCAGTTCTATAAGCTGCTAGGAGTAGAGCAGCAGCTTAGCACTACCTACTACCCACAGACTGATGGAGGCCTAGAGAGGATAAACCAAGAGATCTAGGCCTACCTACGCAACTATATCACCTACTCGCAGAAGGACTAGGCATATAACCTCCTAGCGGCCTAACTAGCGCTTTGTAGCCGCGATAATAGCGTTATTAGGATAAGTAGCTTCTTCCTTAAGCATAGGTACTATCTAGAACCTATTACGGTTAAGGAAGCAGATCCGAAGGACCCTGAAGGCCTTCGCGAGGACCTAGTACGCAAGCTAGTAACGAGGCTTCAGGATATGATGGATATGGCCTAATCGACCCTTACCTTAACGCAGCAACGCTATGAGGAGCTGGCTAATAGGAAGCGCCAGCCTATAGAGAGACTAAAAGTAGGCGATAAAGTCTGGCTTCATATAGGCTACTATAGATCCCCTAGGCTATGCAAGAAATTGGATTGGTTGCACCATAAGTATACTATTACGAAGGTTATCTCACCATACGTGGTGGAGCTTAACGTGCCGATAGCTATATACCCACGCTTCTATATGGATACCCTGAAGCGTGCGGGTAACAACCCCTTACCTAGGCAAGCGTTAGATAACGAATAGCCGCCCCCGATTATAGACGATGAAGGCGAGGACACTTAGAATATAGAGAGTATCGACGCCGCTACCTGGAAGCGTCGAGGGCGTAGGAAACGCCGCGAGGTTCTGGTTAAGTAGGAAGGATACGTAGAAAGGACCTGGGAGCCTATTAAAACGCTTCAAAGGACGAAAGTAATAGAGGCTTACGAACGCCGTTATAGCCCTACGATAAACCATAATAGGGACCTAGCCTTAGCGCCGCGGGCGCGCCGCTGGAAGGGAGCGGGGAGGTAATGTCACGGGCTAGAGCCCGGCCGAGATCTCCGGCTTTGCCGGAGCAGTTACCGAGATCCGGCTCCGCCGGATCCACTATTCTACCGTGGCACACCGCCTAGCCCGACCACGTATCTCCGTAGCTAGGTGCCTACTCTTGTAAAGTCCTTCTCCTCTTCAGCTTAGAATAGTCAATCGACGGCACCTCTACGTTGAACAAGCCTAGGGGCCAGCCCCTTACACAGGCAACCCTTACAAAGGCTACAACCCCTGGGATTGATGGGATTACTACGAAGTTACTACAATCTATTTGGGGCCTAATAGCTACACCTATACAGCAGCTCTTTCAGGCTTACGTCTAAACAGGCTACTTCCCTAGGACCTTCCGCAAAGCAGAGGTTATTATGATCTAGAAACCGGGGAAAATAGACTTCTTAAGGACTAGTTCTTGGTGTCCAATAGCCCTCTTATCCTGCCTAGGGAAAGGCCTAGAGCGGCTAATAGCAAAGAGGATGGCATACCTTACCATTCTAGAAGGGGTAGCCAGCCCACAGCAGGTTAGGGCACTACCAGGGCAGGCGGTAGTCGACCTAACAACCTGCCTAACCCATGAGATCGAAAGGGCTCTAGACCTAGGGCTTACTGCTACCCTAGCGACAATGGATATGAAAGGGGCGTTCGACTCTGTACTACGAAACCGGCTTATCCTTAGGCTACGATAGCAGGGCTAGCCTAGGAGTCTGATAAAGCTAATATTTACCTTCGCTTCTAGCTAGATTACACGAGTCAGGCTAGAGGAGACTACTATAGAGGACTTTCCTCTATGCTGTGGGCTCCCTCAGGGCTCTCCGCTATCCCCTATTCTTTTTCTGCTTTATATAGCTGATATCCTAGCGGATAACCAGAAGCTATAGTTTAGCTATGCAGATAATGTTAGCCTATTAGCGACTAGCCCCTCTCTAGAGGAAAATGCTACAGCCCTCAGCCAGGAGGTTACTCAGATCCTCAACTAGGGTATAGATAATAAGGTAGTATTTAACCCTGCTAAGTGCGAGGCGGTCCACTTAAGTAAGAAGCATAAGCAGAGGAAAGACCTACTAGATATATAAGCAAAGGACCTGACTATAAAGGCCTTAACTAAGCCTGTACGATGGCTAGGGGTCTGGTTTGATAAGAAACTCACCTTCCGGTACCACGTCGATACAAAGGTAGCAGCAGCAAAGAAAGCGGCCCAGTTCCTGCAGCACTTATCGAACACTAAAGGGGGGCTCCCTGCCGCTGCTGCTCGCTAAGCTGTTATTGCCTATGTCCTCCTAATAGCCCTATATAGAGCTGAGTCCTGGTATACAGGGTTAAAGGGACCAGCTAGGAACAGCAGCACTACTACTACTAGTGGCAGCGCCAACAACCAGATAGCTACAGTTAGCACAAGGCAAAAGTGCCTGGTTAAGAGGGTAGAGAAGGTTATAACAGCAGCAGCAAAGGCTATCTTACCTATCTAGAGGACCACGCCAACCAGTAGCCTCCTCCGTGACTCTGGCCTGCCTACCGCAAAAGTAGCCCTCGAAGCAGTACGCCTACGCTTCGCCACACGCCTATAGAAGGTTGACCAACAGCACCCCCTAGTCCTAAGGCTTTCTTAGCTAAGGCGGTAGCAAACAAGGCTTCAAAGAACAGCAGCCCTCCTACCTAAGTGCCTAAGACCGCTGCTCCTGTAACCATAGCACTTCTCAGAACTACAAGATCCTATAGCTGGATAAAGCAAAGAAGAGGCAGCAAAAGCATTGCTAGCCTAGCTTAAAACGGTACCAGATAGTCATATAATTATTTACTTAGACGGCTCTAAAACCCCTAATAGGGCTACAGGGTTCGGCTTCGTTATCTACTGTAGTAGCTGACGGATAGCTCAAGGATATAGCTACCTCAGTATCGCGGAAGTGTTCGATGGCGAGGCAGAGGGGGCGAGGGCAGGGCTCCGAAAAGCCCTCCTTACTTCCTAAGGCCAGCCTATACATATCTATATCGATAACACTAGCGTTATCCGGGGGATACGTAGCAATATCCCAGACTCCTCATAAGCTGCCTTCCTAGAGATCTAGGTAGTAGCCAGGATACACGATATACAAACCCACTGGTCCCTAGGGCACTAAGGGATAAAAGGAAACGAGGAGGCTGACAGCCTAGCTAAGGAGGGCATAACGCTGCCAGTCCTAAGAGGCCTTCTAGCTACCTTATCAGGGATCAAACGGCTTACTCAAGAGCGTAAACGACTTTAGTATAGGAAATGGTGGAGGCAGGAGGCGGCCCCTCGCTATACGCAACTGGGGCTCCAGGCTACCCTTACTTGCCCTCCTGAACTAGCCTTACCACGGGTAACCCTATATCATCTCCTAGCAGCCCGATCAGGCCACGGGGACTTCGAACAATACTACTAACGCTTTAACCATTCAGAAGCACTGCTTACCTGCTCTTACGGGGAGGCTAAGGGAGTAGATCATCTGGTCTACTGTCGAAAAACCCTAGTGCGGAGGCAACAGTGGCCCACCCTCTACCCTTTCAGCCGCCAGGAGCCTATAGGACCTATTAGGTCTCTTAAGCGTTACTTTAAGGGGCTAATCACTGATTCCGAAGGCTTCCAGGCCTTCCTTGACGGGATAGACTTCTTCCAGAAGATCTGCCCGCGTTACTAAGAGATAGGACTTAACCTATCCTCTTAATAATAGACTACCTATAGTTATCAGGACAGCAGATTGCTATAACGGAACTAGGGTACTAGTAGGAACTAGGGACGGATAGAACATATAGTAGCCCTCGGGCAAGATCTGGAGGACGCCAGGAAGAGGCATATACTACAGAGTATATAGCTAGAGCTTGCGGCCCTCCACGCCACATACCCCTCGGGAGGTCTGCCGCAAGGGCGGCTACGCCCTTGCCGCTATGGCGTTAAATATAAAACAAACAAACAAAAAACAAACAAACAAACAGTCACAACTTTACAGGGGTATGGTCGTGTTATTCCCGGTCGGATTCCAGCTTCATACATGAAGCACGACCTCACTGGTGGCCATTGTCCCGTAACCCCACATTGGTGATGCAGATCAGACCTACTTGTGTTCCCGAATGATACGTTTCCACTTCTGGACGCATTAACATTTTGTCATGGGTTGAAATCATTAAGGTCTCTTGATGCCCCCCCGAAGTTGTGTCCAGGTTTCAGTCGCTTTTTCGTCGACGTTGGCTTTTCCGGGTTTTCTGATGTTCCCTGGCAAGCATCAACTACATCCCCAAACCGCTGACACAACGGTGATACCCCAACCGGGAAGTAACAATAATTCTTCAAAACTCCGCAAATTTTCATCGTTGCGGTTTTTCTCGAAGAAATTAGATGGAACTAATGTCAGGAATTGCTGGGAGAGTTTGTGGTTGACTGATGTTTATTGCGGAATTGGGAGAATCGCACCGACTTAGGCCACGAACACGCGGGGAAAGAGACAAAACCATACTGCAACACAAGTTACATCTTGGGGAAACAGATAGAGGAACTTTTACTTAGATTGATAGATAAGGCACGAAATTTAATTGTCATGCCACCGGTTTGAGGAAGATTGAGAGTGCGACTGGTCGGCGGATTGAGTAGAGGACTAATTCCAAGCTGGTAACCCCAAAAGATTCGGGTCAGTCAACAAGATTCCTTGCGGGAAATGCCTGCACAAGATATTGATATAAATCAGAACGGTTAAGTTCTTGGGGGCAAAGGTCTCCTAGACCGCTCGACTCACCAAGACTCATTACTGGTCTTGCAGCAAGCAAATTTATTCTAAGATCAACGCACGATAGGGCCTGCAAAACAAGAATGTCGACACCCAAACACTCGATGTGAGTCCTCAGTCACCGTTTCCCAGTACATGATTGAGAAGAATCTAGAAAGCCGTGACCAGCTCAACGACACCAAACGATTCGGTTTGTCCGTAGAAAGAACCGCTAGCCTCCACAAATCCTTCGTAAGCCGAGTCAATCAATGCCTTCTCGCCATACATTTCCTGATCCGGACGCACAGAATTCACAAGCAAGTGGTCGCCGTTTTCAAAGGTGAGCTTCCAGCTGAGCGGATATGTAAGATTGGAGTTTGGGGATGTCCAGGTATTGGAGTAGTCGGGTGAAAGCTCGTAAGCAAGTACGTGGTAACCGTTGCCCACCCTGATGGTTGCGAAGCGAGTGCTCTCGTCATCGACAAGGTCCCATGCCCAGATGCTTGCTTTGATGTCCGATCCTGGGAAGTGAAGTTCAAACCAGGTCCAATTCTTGGGCGCTCCGTGGGAAAGCTGTCGGTCGTACCAGGTGAACGAGTTGCTGGTGTTAACGGAGATGGTTTTGTTGTTTAATGTGATCGTGCCCGCAGTTCTTGCGTTGGGGATGCCCCATTCTGTAGCGTTGGTCGGCACGGTGCCAAAGGGGATAATGCCACCCCCTCCATTGAGCATAACGCGAGAGGTCAAGTTCCATTCCAAATCAATCGAGAAAGACTTGTCAGTGTGGGCGTAGGTGTACATCGTTGAAACGCTATCGTCTGAAGTAGAACCAAAGCCATAGGTCCCGTAATCAGCATTCAGCGGGAGACCGTTGTCAATACCGCTGCCATTGGTGTTGTTGCAGTAGGTAAGGTCAACCCAATAATCATGGGTCTGAAGATCGAGTATCGACGAGCGGCAGACAGAGGGTATAGTGGTAAGAAGATGGGACAGAGTCATGTACTGTCGACCATCATCTCCAGTGATAAAGGAGCTGGCCCAGTAGGAGGACCCGGTGGAGATGTCATACTGGCTCTCGGTGTAGTTCAAGAGAGACGGGATGTTGGGCTTTGGCTTGTCAGAAGTCAAAATACCAAGCTACGGGTTGCAGTATCTTACGTTTCTAAAGTCGGCTTGGTCCTCTGGCTGGAAGATGTATCCGTTTGTTTAGTTTGTTTATTGTTTAACGCCGTAGCGGCAAGGGCGCAGCCGCCCTTGCGGCAGACCTCCCGAAGGGTATATGGCGTGGAGGGCCGTAGGTCTGCAGCTATCACTAGGTACAGTCCAGATCGTCCTCCAAGTATGTATCCGTTTGCCAAGGACAAAAAAGGTACAATACCTGCGACCTTCATGTTGGCCTGAGCTGCGTTTCTGTGAAGAATTGAACAAGGGTGTATTTGATCCAAGTGCGTGTACCTGAACAAGTTTGAACAACAATCTTATCAGTGCTGAAAAGACGAGGCGGCGGATTGAATGATCCTATTACCACGAGTCCATCTGCTTCCTTATGTACGTTTTGCCCTCCCCGACCTTTCAACCTCCTATCGACCTCACAACATCGGTGAAATTCAGTAGCAGTTCAAAATACATGCCCCTATCCAATAGTCACGCCACAGCTGTGGTAATGGCAATCTCGCCATAGCCCAGTGCGTTTCTCCAGGAAGGGAATCTAAATCCCGAGGTTCGGAACCGCAGGTGAGGACCTCAGTGGGCCCCGATCCCTGCAAACAGAACTTCATGATGAGTTAGTCGTCGAAGCAAAGAAGTAAATTGTGGAGATGAACTCGCTATGAACATCCTTTGATCACCCGCAATGTAGTGACGGCCGTCGGCCCGCTACTCGCCCCGAAGTCTCGGTATTCGGGGCTTCCAATCAATGACTGAGTTAGACAAGGTCGATATACCGACTGGCTACTTACGATCGGTGTCATATGAGGCATTGAAATGATCCTGCTTGCACGGAGTCGGGATGCTATGAAGTTTTCGAGCCCGATTCACCTACAATAGACCTCCAATTGCGTGTTGTGGTGTCCACGTAGTTGTATGTAACGATACAGATCTCTCGAATAACGGGGTGCGAGATCTCTCTTACTACCAGCGCTGTTGAACAACCATGAAAATTCGATCCAAATCAAGTATCTTTCTAATTTAAATGGACTAGAAAATGGCCAGGCTAGGTACCAAACTGTAAATTGTAGATATTCAATATGATACATATCTGCGGAAGAAGTTATTCACCTAGATGATCCATCGTTTACCTATCCCAAAGAGCGAAAGCATTGACTAAGCTACAATTTCAGGCCTTCAGCCCTTGGGAGGACTCCATCGCTGCAGTCAAGCCCCAGCATTGGATCAACGCGTTGCTCCACTCTTACTACTGTCCCTCTATCGGGCTATGTTAATGATTTTCGGGCTTTCTGTCGGCTGCCGACTCGGGTGAAAGCCCGACACTCCGATCAATGGGTAAGTCATGGTATTCTCCTGCTCCCTATGCCCCATCAACCGGAGCTGGTATATCACAAAAGCTTCTTTCGAGCGGAACTTTCATCAAAGATCGATATTGAAATTGGTATATAATACAATGCCCCCATGCGCCACACATAAATCCATAATCCCAAACTCCATGCCATGCCCTACGACTTCATCATATCAACACCATTATTCCAGATCTATCAGCCCTCTTAGGCATTCAAGAAACGAGTCGTCATATGCATTATATCTAAACCCTCTCTTGATGCGCAGCGCCATCTTGGTCCTTTGGCCTGACGCTCTTCTCGCCGGCTGCAGAGTCACTAGCGTTGGGGTCAAGCTCCGTGCCAGCCTGCTTGCGGATCCTGGCCATCTGCTCAGCGGAGGGAGGCACCCACTGGGTGCTCTTCCAGGGGGTGACGCGCTCGAGGTACATGGTGTCGATCTCTTCGAGGGTACGACCCTGGCCTTCGATGACGAAGAAGTAGACCAGGCCAGCGGCGACGAGATTACATCCGGCAAAGACGTAGCCGTAGCGGAAGTCGATTGCCTTGGTGATGAAGGGGGAGAAGAAGCCGATGAAGAAGTTCCAGGTCCAGTTGGAAGCGGTGGACAGCGCCATTGCCTTCGCACGGTAGCGGGAGGGGAACAGCTCGGCCTGGATTGTCCAGATCATGGGTCCCCAGGTGGTGGCGAAGCCCAAGATGAAGAGAGCGGCGAACACGATGAGGGCGATGCCGGCACCCTGAGTGCTCTGCGGGTTGGTCTGGTCGAGGCTGAAGTGGCCAACCGAGGCAAAAATCATGAAGCAGATGAACATCCAGAGAGCGCCTGTGATGAGGGACTTGCGGCGGCCGTAGTGCTCGACGATATAGAGGCCAATAAAGGTCGTACCGAAGTTTATGGCGTTGAGAATAATCTGCGTAATGAACGAGTTGATATTGACGGAGGAAAAGATCGTTGTTCCATAGTAAAAGAAGTAATTGGCGCCAGTGAGTTGTTGGAACATCTGGAGGAGTACTCCGAGGAGGATCCGGTAGGCCATTCGAGGCGCCTTGAACATTCCGGTAAATTCGCTGATAGGGCTTCCCTTGATCTGGGACTCGGCGCGCAGCTTGCTCTCGATCTCCTCGATTTGGACGTGGATAGCATAGTGGTTCTCCGGAGCACCGTAGACGCGGCATAGCGTGCGCTTTGCCTCTTCGACTTTGCCGATGCGGTAGTTGAAACGGGGAGTCTCCGGGAAGGCGAGGATACCAACACCGAGGATGATTGTCCACAGCCAGCCGAGGCCGATGACGATGCGCCAGGAAGCCGAGCTGTGCTCTTGATGCGTCACGGTGCCGTAGTTGAAGCACGCAGCCAGAAAAATGCCTTTGAATTAGTTAGCCAGGCTGTCAATTAAGATCAAGAAAAACAGTAATTCGTACCAAGAGTGATGAAGAGTTGGTACGCGCAGACAAGAGCGCCGCGAATCCAGGGCGGAGCAGTTTCGGCTTGGAACATTGGCACGATAAGACTCAACGCGCCAACTCCGAATCCCGCGACTAGACGACCGCCCATAATCTGTTCCCAGTGGCGGTCGGCGGCGATCTGGATCACGAAACCGATGGACGTGATGACACACCAGAAGGAGATGGAGAGTCTGCGACCGAACTTGTCGGCAATGGGAGCGGCGACAAGGGCGCCGATGAGGGTACCGATGGAGAGGAGACCGACGATGAGGCCGGAGCGGACGTTGCTAAATTTGGGGTCGGCGTCCGGGGAATCGCGCTCGCCAAAGCGGTCGAGGAAGTCCGGCATCTCGAGGAATCCCGAGATCTGGCCAGTGTCATATCCGAAGCTGGCTTTCGTTAGTGCCCCGTAAGCGGTAGGATGCTGGGTAGAAAGGAGCTTACACCATGCCTCCCATGGAGATGAGGATACCCATTGCCCATGATCGCCCGGAGATGCGCTTGAGCGGGGGGTAGTCGAGATGCGCGAGGTCCTGGCGGGCATCGCTCGCCTTCTCGGAGGCGGGATTGTACTTGTCGAATTCTATCGTCGAGAAACCCATGTTGGGCGACGACGATGGCTGTGTTGATGTAGAGGTGAGTGTAGGTTGAGGAGGCTTCTATGTGCCCTTTGGATGGTTCGTCCGAGACATGGAGAAGTATTCTTGGGGGGACATGGCGAGGTGTATTATATGTGTGTTTCGTCGATCGACACACGAGCATTGAACGGTGCTCGCAAAGCTGGGCCGGAAACAACACGAGCACTCGGTAGGGGGCGTCTCGCTAGCGAGGAGGCGTGACGTCAAGAGGAGGGCCGAGGGCCGCGTCGAGAGGCGTGAGTGAGTGCCCGATGACTTGGGATGGACAGGATGGCACCGAGGTGCAGCCGTGCGGGCTCTGGGGTCTCCAGGCGATGAAATCGGTCCGGTCCCCATCTGTTGGAAGCTCCTGGACGGGCTGCTTTACTCCAGAAGAGAGAGCATGGAGATTGGACGATTGGGGGGACTGGAACTAGAGGCATGGGGCGGAGGTATTACCAATGCGGCTCTCGTGGTGATGGGATTTTGAAAATGTGGAGTTTGAGGGAGGGCATGGTGAACGACTGCGGGAGTCCCGTGGGTGGCTGGCCGGGGTCTGGGGCCCTGAGCTGGGGCGATTGACGATTATTCCCTGGAACGCAGTCTCGAGATTGGTGAATGATTGTATGACGTTCGTGGATGGCGGTGGGTCTGCGTGGGAAGCAGGCGTGGGATGATGTAAACGTGAGAATACCTTAGCTAGGTAGCGAGGCGCGTTACTGTCGGAGCCGATGGTGGCCGTTGTGCCTGGTAACTTGGCTTTGGTTTTCCAGCAAAAGGGTACATGCGAGTGTCAGCTCTAATGAATAATGAAAAGCAGCTCTAATGAAGAGGGCGTGCCGGGTGAGCCGGGACCAGGGGTGTCAGGAACAAGCAGCAGTTGGCTAGCATGCTAGCTTGTCTTGTCTCCTCTCTTTTCGGGGCTCCCATGGGGATGACAGCAGACAGTAAAGAGTAAAGTCGTGGAGGAGCAGAAGCATAATCATCTGTTCGCGTCTAGATTGAGTTAGCTGAACTGTCAGGCTATTTTTCGCTTTGAGTCTTTGTGTTGTGATTCTTATTCTAGAAGCTGGAAAGGAAACATGAACATTAAAGACATCGTGAAACAGGCTGAGAGAAGTAAGTATTGCCTGGCTGAATTTCCAAGACAAGGTACATCGAGTCAGCCCCCAAACCCGATGACGGCATCCTTCCGCGGGCTGCAGCAAGCCCTGTCCTAATTAATCGCCAGTCTCTCTTCCCACTGCTTGTACTTCTCTCCGTCGCCGGCCTGCACCTCTATTCTCTGCCGCTTCGCCAATCACGCCAAGTAAGTTCCCGACCGGGTGGATCGGATCTGACCTGCGCCAAGCGCCGTTGTTCCCAGTTCCGATCACCGAACAAGTGTCTTGGAAACCACAGACAAGCACCTGCTTCCAAGCCGCCAAATAACTCTTGATTGAACCACCACCCGGCTGTATCGCGTGTTGTCCTCCGTTGAAGGATTCCGGTGATCAGTCGAAAACAGTTTAACAGACTCAATCCCCAAAAGATCGGCTCCCCCGCGTAACCCGCCCGTCCCCCGTCAGATGACGTCGCCCGCGAGCTCCGGTTTTTTTCTTTTTTATTTCCTTCACGTTACCGCGGCCATGGCCTCTCTTCGGCCCTTCTCTCCTTGCGATCCTCCAGAGTCTCCAGCCAAGCCCCAGACATTCTCCAGAAATCTCCAGTCTTTTGCTTTCGTGTCCTGCCTGTCTTCCCCAAACTTCCACCTCACTTGCCTGATTCTACAGGTCTAACCGGCCTGTCGGTCGCTGTCCGAAGGCGCACGCCCACACAAGTTCCCCGAGGGGCACCCGGATTCTCATCTTTTGGTGGTGCTATCTTTTTCGTTGGGTCACTCGGGGAATCGGGGCCCCTTCTGGGGGAAGAGACATTGAAGAAAAAGGGGTCTCGAGTTGAGACCTCACAGAAAAAATCAAGAGAGAGACAGACCCGTTGTTTCGGCCTCCGCCTTGGACCCCGATGCCGCCCAATCACATCATCACCACGCCGTCTCCGGCTTCTTCACCCCTTTCGATTGTCGTGAGAGGTGATTGAGGCTCCCACGGGTTTCGGCGGTGGTCTGGCATCTGCGGGCATCCGCGACGGCTCCGCTTTTCATCAGTCACACAATCATCCATTCCGCGTCTACGTTGCCTCGGCCGGGGACAGAAGTCGGCACTGAGCCTCACCCAGCATAGGAGATAACCGGAACACGCGATGCGCCAACTGCTCCACCCGCGTCACGCGTCCCTTCTAGAATCACCGTTTTTTTTATTTTCGTCGCACGAGACGCGAAACACTGGAGCCCATTGATGAGAAATCGAAACTCGGGCATCAGGGGATTATGTTCTTCCTCTTACTTTACTCCCTCCACATTTCGGGGATAACGCTCCACGCCAGCGGTCCTTGAATGAGGAGACTGACTGTTGGTACAGCCACGTGAATCAACACCGCCATCCGACAGCCCGCCGTCACGCTTGAATCTTCGATCTGCCGTGTTATTGGTACGCATACAGATATCTTGCTAATCAATTCTCATCCACTTTTCTCGGTCGCACTGCGGAATATTTCCCCATTGCAAATGCGCAAGCTATCTGCAAGGAACATCACCCACACGACAGGAAAAGGCAAAGACGCACAGATCAAACAACCCGTCTCTCTACCGACACCCCCGTACCCAACTGGATTTCTGAATGAAAGTTGCGGGAACGCAAAGGCCCGTCGACTTTCAATCCCGCAAGAATCGTTCTTCCCGTTTCAACTCCCGGAGCTTCCATGGCATTTCCCAGGTCTAGGGGCTGAAGAGACTTCAGACTCATCCGAGTTGCAAACCCAATCATTACGAGATCCGTGGTGTAACGGACCGAATGCCAGTCATGCTGCTGCTGCGGGATCACCACGTGGATTCCAGACCGTTCACCCCCGTCGGCTTGTCTGCCAGCGTCGTGATCCGGAACCCGTGGCGCAGGCCCTCTTGAGGGTTGTGGACGTTGTAGTCCGAGATGGCCGTGTGCGCCGTCACGCGGTTGTCCCAGAGGGCTACGGTGCCCTCTTCCCACCTGATACGGACCTGGAAGTCCTGGCCCAGAGTGATGTGCTAGGTTTTGTTCCTGGTCAGTATTGATACCGTGAGCAGCAGCTAGGTGTCGAACCTTGAACAAGAGCTTCAACAGAGCATCGGACTCCTCATCGCGAAGACCGATGATCTTCTTTGTGAAGCCCGGGTTGATGAACAGCGCTTTCTGACCAGTTGCCTATCTCTTAGTCAGTATCAACACATTCTCACTGTCTTGATGAAATTGTCAGCACATACCGGGTGAATCCGGACCACCGGATGCTCCGACTTCACCGGCTCCCTTCTCACAAACTTCCCATCGCGCCTCGCGTTGTCCGCCTGAGGGTAACCACTATGCTCGGCCCTCAACCCCTCTAGCAAGGTCTGGATCGGCCTCGAAAGACGGGCATACGCCGCCGTCTGCGACACCCAAGCAGTATCACCACCCGTCTCCGGTACGGAGAGCAGCGTCAAGATCGTTACGCCCGGCGACTGGTGCTCGTACGAGACGTCGGAGTGGTACCCGATCGTGGACAGCTTGTTGCTCTTGCTGCGGTTGCGGTACTCGTTGTCGGGGCCCATGTAGATGTTGTGCAGTTCGAGGTGGTCTTTGACGTGTGCTCCGACGGGCTGGTCGCAGCTCGTCAGTATGGCTTCGTAATTAGAGGAGGAGGATGCTCACGTGGATATGGAGAGGCCCAAAGTAACTTCCAAACTCCTTCTGTTTCTCGATGCTAATATCCTTGAAGTCCTGGTCTCGGAAAACCACGACGCCACGCTCGGCGATGAGCAGTGCAAGTTCGTCCTTTTGGCGGTCGTCGAGTTGAGACAGTTGCAGACCTCGAATCTCGGTGCCAATGACTGGAGTCAGCTTGGTGGCCTTGATGGTCGAACTGCCTTTGGGGAGAAGATTGAGTTTCTCCTTGCTGGCTACGAGCCCTCGGTCATTGAACTCGAATGGTTGCAGAGGAGGTCACGACGTCTTCTCGTCGTAGACGGGCAAGTATTGTGAGTATTTGTACTGTCGCCCTTGTTAGCATATTCCATCCATCCAGCGATGGAGTGGTTTACTTGATCGTGGATCTTGTCGTCGTAGGCCAAGGTCAACTTGATGGGCGCCTGTTCGGCTTCAGCCGTAGTCGTTGTTGTCGTAGACATGGTTAAGTGGGTTACAATAGTTCAGGGAGATTTCTTTCAGTGCAGTAAGGATGAAGCATTTATTGTTGTCTACTCCGTGGACTATAAAACCACTCGGCCAGGAAATGGCGCCCTCCCAAATGGCCTCCATCACGTCAACAAAACCGAAATGACGAGCCTTCGAACCATGGATCCTACATTTCGCGCAATCGGCACTCGTATGCGGGGAAGCTTCAGATAAGCTGTCCAGCTTGGTTACTACTTCAATTTTACTGGACGCGATATCCGAAGGCAATGCACGACACTGGGATGTCAGATTGTGTAGTGCTATAGGATCTACTTTTTTTCGTAGTAGCAGTATAACAGCAGGAAGTATCTTGCCGTGAGTTTGGCATTTACTGCACCTCGGTATCGCTGGCCAGCAGTTGTCGTGATTCGGATGGGAATTGCATCAGTTTTGCTGACCAACAACCCCGTCGGCGGCACCGGTTCGGCGAGAAACCCCGCACATGGGCGCCGAACTAGGTCCACTTCGGGCCCGAAGCTGCGGCTACTAAGGCGGGAGCTGCCAACTTGCTTTCGTACCAAATGCGTCGCATTCATGAAAAGCTTTCTCATTGTTTCGGGGAATGGATTATCCCAGTATCAGTAAACCAAGGCTTGCCATCAAAAGCCAACATGACTGCGATTCATTCAGTCATTTTACCTGGCATCATCAACTTTTCTTCTGGATAATATTGGGAGTATCCATTGCTGATTCGCGAATCAAACAAAAAAGAAGCTGTTTGGGGCGTGTCTTTTGTTTGACGACTGTGGAGCACTAGAAACTCTTATTGTTTTCTTCGGTGTTGTCTGCCGCACTGTAAAGATTCACGGTTTCATCGATCGCCTGCTCTCAGTCCCATTTGAGAGTTGATCAGAGTGTTATTTGCTCAACACAGTAGATGCCGTGACTGCGACTTTTGTGAGTAGAAAGAAAATCAAACGTCATGGTAAATGCCCGATGTACTTGCTCTGGAGTGCTGACAAGCGCAAACCACAGAGATGACTCAAGGCTGAATTTCCCTTTATAACGAGGTTGGTTCACGGCCGCTTATCAGCCTTGGCACCTGCACAGAAGAAGCCTAACCACTCAAGGTAGACGATCAACGTTGCGACTTTCCAATACAGATGCTTCAACTAAGTCAAACGACCATGAACGCCCTTCCACTTTTCGCTGGATTCGCCAGCGTCCAGGCCGCAAGAGAGACGGACTCTGCTCCATACTTGCCCCGTACCATTGAGCTTCCAAAGGGATCGATCAAGGCCAGCTTTCTCGGAAGTAACGGTTTTCAAGACATACCGGAGCCGCTCCAGCCTCCATCTTCCGGTCAAGCTACCGGGCGAGCATGATGGCCCTCAAATCGACCCTAAGTACATTCTGGAAGGCGATGTGATGGAGTATGTCAAGAATCTAGATGAGGGCGATGTTTAGGTAGGTTGAAATGCTATCACAATTATGAGCGTTGACTAAAGCTGGTAGATGGCTCGACTGGTAATCATGACCGAGGTTGAAGGAACTTGAGGAGGAACTAGAGTCATCGGAGCGGAGATCCTGCTTCGAGACTGAGGTTTGACCACCTGCTCGCCTTTTGGAAGAATGTAATTGGGATTGACACAGTTATTGTATTTCCAGATGAGTAAGCAGCGGTGCCAGATATAAACCCCAATGACATAAATCTTTTCCGCTGTTTCCAATGGATACGTATATGTATTTCTCGCATTTTCTGAGAATCCAGTAATTTCCAGACTTCAGATAGGTGGTCGTGGCTTGCGATACTCGGACCAAATGAATGGCGGCGCTGATTCTTGCCTCCATGCATTCACCTCTTCAGCAAGTCTTTCATCTTCTGGCAGATCCGACACATCGTCCACCCAACTCCCAGGGACTTGAAAACATTAATCCTCAATCATTTCCAGGAACTCTCCAGCGTATTCGTAGTTTTCGTTGGTAATCCAGAGACTCCAATGTTGCGGTAGGGATCCATACGTAATGCCCAGGATCGAGTGACGCATCGCCCTCCTTCTTTGACCGAAAGTCCCCGACACGAAATTCTGAAATATATGAGTATGTCCTTGAGTGTGTAGGTCTCTTTCATGTTTCCCGTATGAGAGAAGATCCATTCCTGACGACGCAAGTGTCTCGACCCATAGCCGAAAGGCCGATTGAAGGGCTGCCACACCAGCTGTTGCTGGTGCTTGAGCCCATGGCCTTATGAGCACCGCATTGCAAGTACAGCTGCAAAGTATCGCTGACAAAGGCGTGCAGTCTGCATGTGTATTTTGCCAAAGGTCAAGACCAGGAAGCCAAACATCGTCGAGATGACCAACTCCCAAAGGATCTAAATCAAAGCAGGCGCCGAGAACACGCCTCCAACTTCGATCTTCACAAGGATCCCGCCTCCTCCTAGCAACACAATGAGCTAGGCCGATAGCCAAAGTGTGGATGAGTGAAGTGCCAACATAGGACCGAGATTCCTCGAGAAGGTCTAGCCTTGGGATTTGGTCTCCAGTCACCAAGAAAAGAACCTCCTCCAATTTCCAAGCTTGCACCGAACCGAAAATTAAACAGCTGGCTGCCAAACGAGCGTAGTCTAGCTTGATATAGCTTGACAGGCTCTCATAAGCAAAATTGCACTTTTCATCCAAGGCTCGAAAATCCATAAAGGGAGTGACACAGTAAGCAGCCTGTTGAAGGCGAATAGGGCTGTCAAGATGGTCATCTAGGCCATTGTCTCCGAACAGTTGAATGATGCGGCGACCTATATCTTGAGTATTGTAAACGGAGTTCAGAGAAATCATGATCCACGGAAGGCTTCGCGCATGCAAGTAGACGAATAAGTGAAAGCCCTACTTCTGACATGTACTTTGACGACTCACTTGTGCCAATATCCACTGAGCTTCTCCAGAGCATATACCCTGAGGCCTCGATGAAGTCACGCGCCCACGACGTCAACAGCTCCGTATTCCACGGCCGTCTATGAAACGTTCTTGTCAGCTGAACGTTCCATATGTAAGTATGTTTGCGGGAGAAAGAGGCCCAACCCTGAGTAAGGTTTTGCCGAATTCATCTCGGACGAAAGGGGACATGGCGTGTTCGTCTAGATATCTGAAAATCCTTTGCGGATCGTCACGCTTGATAAGATCCTCAAGTTCCCAGTCAAAACTTTTGACCACTCCATCCGCCCTGAGGTGCAACTGCCAACCAACGGTGGCTCTATGCGCTAGAACAGAATACACAGAGCGTGTGATCCAACTTGGTGCCTGCACGGCGACTTGAAAGCCTCTACCGGTTCGGAAGGCGAATTGGAGCCGTCCAAATAGTGTCGGTTTGTAGCATATGCTGAGCATGTTAGATATTTGCTGGGAAGTCTTCGTGGCGTCTGATCTCTGGCTTTGGTCTACAATGGCTGTCTCTGGCAAGCTGACAGTCTCTGCAGATTCCTGAGCCTCGCGAATCAAAGAAGATGCCATCATAGTCCTAGCGTCAGTTTAGTCCCTTTGCACAACAAGTCCAAACACGTCGATGAACGCACAAAATGTATTGCTCTTGGGCGAGCTGGTACAACTTAAGAGCTTCGTCAAGCTTTGCTTCCAGGATTTTCAAATCCTCTCTATGAAAGATTGCTTTGGTCAAAGCGATCTTCCTTCGAAACGTTGTCGGTTGTGCAATCTGGCTCAGAGTATGGTCCACCATTTCCTTTACATCCCTTAGCACAGAGATGCATTTCCTAATTTGATCTTCGAGTAGTGTGCTGCTTGGTAGTGGGCTTTTCGATAGGTTGTCTTCCGCGTAACACAGGAAGTCTTCGAGGAATCTGACTTTGTCGGCCTTCAATCGCAGGTCGGTAGGAACTTGTTTCATCTCGTCCAGGAGTCGCATAATCTTCAGGTAGGCGCTGCCAGCTTTAACCGCCACATCGGTGATGGCGATCACGCTGGCTGCTAGACCTACAGACTCAGCCATTTCAAACCACGGGGGCAGCTGTATCGTCGGAAGGAGATAATGGTGCGCTTCAGCGTGAAAAGGCCGTTGTACGGGCGATTCTCAGAGTCGAACGTTTGAGATGACCAGTGGCTAGGAGGGGGGAGGGAAACGGGCCTTCATATGATCAGGCTTTGTCGGGCTGGGCCGCAATTCATTGGGCCAGAGAGCATGTAGGTAAGAGGGGCTGTGTGTGTACACATATCCTGCTGATTGGACAAACCCGCTGCCATGGACCATGGCTCAGCCTGATGTGTCCTTCTAGGCACATGCAAACGTCACAGTAAGATAGGAAAGTGTCTGTGGCAGTGACCTTTCCGTCGACAGAAGTCACAACTTCTACATAACGAAGATACGGTAAAGCTGTATCCGTGAAATTGAACGTGATGCTACACTGCGAGAGAGTCAGATGCGTGAAGAGACTAAGCATGTTTGCCGTGAACCCCGAGTTTCGCTGTGATTACTTCGGCGGTATGTATTGGTGGGTCACAACAACCTGCTGGCAACCAACCGAGAAGTCAGCCTGAGATGCAGTCTTGTGACCGCTACCCAATGATGCAGTCCGATTAAGCTCCTCAGGCGGCTAAGGTGCTGCGCGTGCGACCGGGACGCCGACGAGTATGCACCTCGCCACATTACACCCCTCCATTCTCGCCCATTATGTCACGTTATTTGGCATTCCCTTCAAGCCCATGTGTCTTGTGCGGGGTCCGATCAGCCGGCTTTCAGCCCACCCAAGTCTCTTTATAAGAACGCAACGGGCGCTCTCCTTCCTCAATTACGACAAGCAGAGAGCGAAAGCTCTAACTCTGCACGTATCAAGAGCAACACTGTCTTTTGCGTTTTTGACTCTCTCAGAAAAATGCCGCCTTCTGGTACCATCAACCCCAATCTTTGGGATATTGCGAGGAAACAGTTGACAACTGCGGAAGAGGCCCAACTTGCTAAAGCGGTCGTTGACAACAACAATCTCACCGAACAGCTTCTCGAGCTGGTGCAAGAGAAGAAACAACAATGTATGGATCGAAGATGGAAGTTCAAACGCTCAAACGGCGATGTGATTGTGATCAGAGACGTCTTCGAGAAGGTCGTCAGATGGATTCAAAAGTTCATCGCGGTTAGAGACGTCGCAATTCAGTACGACCCTGTACACGCCGCACTTCCCTGGGCTGGGGTTCGAATGCTACTCCAGGTAGCGGTCAACGACACGGAGACTCTCGCTGCCGTTGCTGAGGGTATTGAGATGATATCGTATCACATAGGTCGCTGCGCCATTTACGAGAGGTTATATCTCGTCCCTCACAACCTCCCAGTGCGAACAGAGCGCACCTTACTCCAAAACGCTTTGATATCATTTTATGCATCTATCTTGGAATGGCTGTCGAAGGCTGGGGTGTACTACGCCATGTCGACTAGAAGACGGTCCCTGTCAGCGGTGGTGTCTCCAACGCCAACCTTGGCCGAAATCACGAAGCAAGAGCAGAGGATCACCCAGCTCGCGACAAGTCTACAAGATCAGCTGATTTCGGACATGTCTGGAGTATTAAACAGTCTGGATGCAAGCTTCCATGATCTGATGAAGCTTCTAAGGGAATTCGAACAGCCCATCGTCCGAATCATCGGCACCCTTGACCTCATCGAAAGCAACATCAAGGCTGAAGAGCAAACTCGTCTTGCCACGTGGCTGTCAAAGGTTCGGCACGATCATATTCACAAACAAGTGCATCATCTTGTGCCAAACACTGGGCAATGGCTACTCCAAAGGAAAGAGTATATTGAATGGCGAGATTCAAGTCACTCATCCTGCCTCTGGCTCAAGGGTGTGCCTGGCTGTGGCAAGAGCAAGCTGTCTTCTCTTGTCATACAGGAACATCTTGATTGTGTCTCTCGCTATCCAAATGCCGCACCTGTTGCTTTTTGCTATTGCTCTCGGTCGGGTATTGATGGAAGTTCTCCCAGCTCACTCACAATCATGTGTTCAATACTGAAGCAACTCGCGTTTCTGGGACCAAGCAGAGGTGTTCATCACTCGGTGTGGGACGAGTTCACCCAGCGAGTCAAGAATGCCCAAGGGCTGGAACCGGCTCCTCTTTCTCTGGTAGATTGCCGGGAGCTTATCACTATGGTCACAGCGGATTGTCCCGTAATAATCATCATCGACGGGCTTGACGAAGCCGAGGGGGATGTCCGCGATCTTTTTGACACTCTCCAGCACACCATCAAAGAATCGCAAAACATCTTGAAACTTTTCGTTTCGAGTCGCGACCATACACCAGTTGAGGCACACCTACAGAATGTTGCATCGATACGAATCACGCACGTCGATAATGCCAAAGACATTTCTACTTTTGTCAAAACCAAGGTCGATGCAGCGGTACAATACAAAAGGCTACTGAGGGGCAAAGTTTCCCCAGCACTGGAGACACGTGTCATCCAAACACTGATACAAGGCTCTGGTGAAATGTTCCTGTGGGCATCTTTGAACCTTGAGCAGCTATGCGGCTCCGAGTTTGAGGTGGAAGCCGATGTTAAGGACGAGCTTGAAGCATTGCGGACACCGAAGTCCCTACTAGAAACCCTGGAACAAATGTATAAGCGGGTGCAGACGTACAAGCCGAAAGCAAAACAAATTACGACCACAGTGTTTGGTTGGTTACTTGTCTCCGAACGTCAGCTTTCCAATACTGAGCTCCTGGGCATCGTTCTTTCGACAATGAACTTGCGGATGGGAGAGCTCGATGCAGAGGAAATTCAATATCTTTGCCGCGGGTTCATCAATTCCGATAACGAATTCAGTTCATTCACCCTCGCTCACGAATCTATCCGAAAATATCTTCAAGAGCAAGATGAATTCTGCCTATCGAAGCTGCACTTTCGGTCATTTACGCTGTGTCTGAGGTGTTTAACAGCTCGATATGAAGGTGTCAACAAGGTGCAAGTTGACGAACCAGATATGACGCCCACTTCTGAAAGCCTGCAAAATCTCATTGAGAAGGTAGAAAGAAAGTCTACAGATGGCGAATCACCTTCATTTTGGCAGTACGCAGTCTGTTATTGGCTCCGCCATTACACCAAGACGGCAGATCAGGATATTCGGCTCCGAGCGGACCAGGATCTTCTCCAGTTCATTTTCGACTACGGGGGGTCCAAGTTTCTTGAATGGCAACGAGAAATGCTACGCCTACTTGAAGACTTCAGTCATGATGAGAAAGTACAGAACATCAGTCTTGTGAGAGAATTGAGTAGCCTTGACGCAACCTATCATCCCGCAATATTCCTTGCGTCAGTCTACGGGTTATCCATAATCTTGGCAAAGCTTCACCTTGAGAGCCCCCAGTTGAATTGGAGTGAAAAGAACAACCATGGAGCATCGGCTCTGTACTTGAGTTCGGTCAATGGCCATGATGGCATTCTCAGGCACCTGCTCGAACGTGGAGTTGACCCAAACGTCATTGGGGGACACTTCAGGACACCAATACAGGGTGCCGCCTTCAATGGCCACCTCAGTGCTGTTGAAATACTGCTATCCAATGGCGCTGATCCACTTCTGGGAGGTCTAGTACCGACGGCGCTTCATGCTGCCATTGCAGGAGGCCACGAACCTGTCATTCAACTGCTCGTCGGCAACGACCTCTGTCATGAAGCGGCACGGCTCGGAAGTTTGATCGAGACGGGCTTCCATTACGGTCAACAAGAAGCAGTCATGTCACTGTTGCAACACTATTTCACAAGCCAAGTGAAGTTGAAAGAACTTCAAGATGAAGGTGAGGTAACTGAATATTTTTTGGGCTAGTTTCATCTCTCTAACTCCCCTGACAGCAATCACGGGAACCAGAGGGGCTCTCCAAGCGGCCCTCTACGAGAACAGGAATGACACCCGTATCTTGCACCTTTCAGACAAAATATCAGACGTCAATGAATCGGGTGGGTTATTCGGTAACCCCTTACAAGCAGCGAGTTTCGCAGGTTCGGCTCGATGGGTTCGACTTCTTCTTGAACGAGGAGCTGATCCCAATTCCATTGGCTACTGTGGTTCAGCTCTCCGAGCAGCATCGTTCGGTGGTCACGATGAGGTTGTCTGCTTGGTACTCGAGCGGGGCGCAATCTTGGGCCCTGAAGACAGAGACGCACTCGAGGCCTGCGCATTGAAAGACCGTCTAAGTACCTTGAGCTTATTGATTGGCCACTTTAAGCTAGAGAAAATATCCGACTACAATGAATGCAAACGGCACTTCAGCGCGGCTATGCGAACCGCCAGACGAAATGGCCGCGATCACTTAGTCACCTACATGATCCAGCATGGTGCGGGCCTTCTGGGACAAGATTTATTAGAAGATATGGCAGAGTACGGCAGTATGCGCAATGGCTCCTCGAGATATGGTGTTTCCTTGAGATATGCGCAGTCGTCTTACGCCATGTCGTCAAACACCGGTGGCAGAAGTCAACAGCGATACGCTTCGTACACCAGCGTTCCAGGTCATCGAGGGAGATTCTATGCAATCGGGCAGCCAACCGATCGTAGCCGGCAATTGATGAAGGCTCAAATGCAGGCTTGGGATAAACAGTGGTCTTCGGCATCTGGACGGCGGTAAAGCAAAACAAGGCTTACATACATGCCACTTTCAATTTCGATTGGCTCATGTTGCGGTTAAGGTAATTATGTAAATGGGCTCGGGGCTCCAGCATAGGTAGATGAGTGGTGAAGAACTATCGTTATCGCCCATGAAGATTTTCAGAACCATGAAATATGATTGAGGAAATGATCAAATATGAAATGATTGCTCTACTACCGCTCCGTAAGTTTCTTCAAGTGGCCGGGACAGGAAACCACGTGAATCATAAGGCATATTAATTTCCAGAGACAATAGATAACCTTCATGTTCGAATTGTCGTTGCGTCTCCTTTTCTCCCAGCTCGCAAACTTCAACACGAGTTAAGAAAACAATTCACGGAGCAAAGCACCTAATAGCTGAAGTGTAGAGTATAGAAAAAGAGTAAAAATCATTGATAATAGCTCTTATTCTCTGTACAGCTGTTGATAATAAGTTCGATGTTGCTTTTGATATAAAAACCGTTCATGTTATCATCACTATCCTATGCCGATGTCTCAAGGGCGGTTCAGCCTCATCAAAGTCGCCTCAAGGCGTGACCTATTAGCCTGGATAGCAAACCCCCCAGGGAAAGAAACTAACAACGTGGCTCAACCCAGACCTCATATTTCCAAGGGCTAGAATATCTGTGACTTTATCCCACAATTCATTGCGAGACAGGAACAGCCACATTGGGACGACGACCGTTTGCTAGATCTTTAGGCAAACCCTCCCCACTTGGCCCCACGAAGATACAGACCAGCCTTCCGAGCCGCGATGTCTCTCAAGACGGAGCCAAGATGGTGACTTGGAGGAGAAGGCCCTCGTGAAGAAACTGTTGCTTCAATTTCCACATTCGGACCGAGACAAGGCACAGCAAGAGACTAATCAGATGCTTTCAATACACAAAACTTCGTGACACATACCTACCTTACGATCAAATGAAAACGCATGATAAAACGAGACACAGCGGACTCTGCAAGCCCTCGACCATCTATGATCGATTCCGAATGCTAATGAAAGACTACAGAGCGTTTGAAACGTTCGTGGTTAGCTGGAGGTGAGAGTTATTACGTCGTTTCTGGGGTCATGTACCTGGTGACACTGCCCGAGAAGGAGTCGCTCAGTCAGTCTGTCACAAGATCACTCAGCAACCAAACTCAATCCCACCAGTTAGCCCCCGTAGTTGATGTGTGAGTGAGTGCTCCAGCGAGTTTATGTGAACAGTTAACAAGGGTCACGTTTTAATGCCAGCATCAGTGGATGAGCACTACCGTGCGATGCTAAGTTACCTGACGACTCCACGGTCACTGGACCAGACGTCGCCCTGGGGGGCTGGTCTGTTCGTGAGTCTCGTGGAGAAGCTCCGGCGCGACCAGGATCGTTGCACGAACTCGTTAGCTGTTGCATCCTTTTCGTAGACAACCCAAACATTACTCAGTCCGATGCTTGGCGTCCAAAAGTCGGTCGAGACTTCTCATTCGCGCCGGCACCAGCGCGTTTGACATGCTACTAGGTATGGTTCGAGTCAACGACACCGCAATCCAGCGAGTCGGTTCCGTCGCCATGCGAGGTCCCGCCCGTCGTGGTAGCATCCGATCACAGCAGACGCCCACCTGAAAGCTGCAGCGACGGACAAGCTGGCAAGCTGTACAGCCCGTTTGTTTCAGCGTTGCTCGTTTTGTCATGCAGCAGGCGGCGCGGGTGCAACCAGCTCATTCCGGGTAAGTACTTGACAGGAGAATAGAGGGTGCAAAAATACTTCAAAGTAACGAAGCAAACAAGATGAAAGATGGGTTTGCAGTTGCAGCGGTTCTGGAGGATCCCGGATTGGGGAGGCCCAGTATTCCAGAGTTCCGAGCTGCAGCTGCCAACCTGGAGGGTAGCTATGGAATTGGGGGCGGTTCGCAACCACAAACCGGAAAGTAATTTGCGCATGGGGAAAAGTTGAGGGCAAACGAGCAGTCCTGTGTGGTTCTTGGGACCGATGTTGGGATGGCCCTTGCATTCAATGAGCGAGGACGTGCGGAGGCCGACGGGACGCGGCGATGACGGCATGCTTTGCCGGGTTGCACGGAGCGGAGAAGGATTGTGGAGGCGTGTCGCATCCGATTGAAGACCTTTGAAGATCGGATTCTTCAGTAGACGAGCGGTGGTTGATCTTCAGATCGACGCCGGCCACGGCAAGTGATTGGCATCCTCGGAGATCGAAACGTGTTTGCTTGGACTGGCCTCAATGTCGCGTGTACTAGTTTGGAGGACTAGAGCCCAGCCTAGCAAATGGTGGTTGGTTATCGCGATAATGTCTTCATTTCGCGTAGGCACTCTTTCTCTGGGAGATTGGCGCATCGTGACCGCGTGCTCAGAAAAGGTTTATGTCTGATTAGCTCCAGGAGACGAGCATTGCGCAGCGCAAGCCGGCCAGAGGCGCAGGTGGTGGCTGAAGAAATGTTCGTCATGTTTCCCGTGCAATGGCAACGGTTCGCGCTTTGACGCACATGACCCTTAACTTGACGTTGGAATAAAAGGTTCGTTTACCGATGGAACGACGGCGGGGAGGTTGTCTACATGGAAGCTTGTCGGTGTGTTTTGGGTTTCGTAGAGTTAGTGCGGGCAGATTCAGGATGGGGGCCGCCGGTGTTGGAGATTGAGTCGCTAGAAGGCGGGTTTGGGTAGAAGAGGGAATAGGGGCCGAGCTCACCCTTAACTCGAAGGGGGAACTGTTGGTCAGTGACGGCCTCCTGTCCCGCAAATTGCAGGTCGGAACCGCTGGAATGCGTTTGGAACCGGTCCAAGATCGCGGGGAGAAACCGCCACTGGTGGTGTAGCCGGGACGCCATGGCCCGCCGAGGTGTATGCAATTTGCAAAGCATCTCGTCCACTGAATGGCGGTGGTTGGTAGTGCACCATCGTGTTGCGGACTCATCAGAGGCATCTGGGCGAGGCGATTGGCAGAGCTTATGGCAGTTGGTCATCCCCGGACCCAAGGTGGTCAGCAACGCGTGGGCAGAGTGGGAGCGTGTCGCAGAACTGACTGCGGACAATTAATGCCCCTCACTAAGACACCGGCACTTGGTGGCCTCGACTATTGGCATTCGGACGGATAGCATTCTGGAAACGGCGGATTGGCCACTGGGACCCAGACAGTCAGTGGCCCTCATGCTGAAATTTAGGACCGTTTTCTCCGTTGACAATGTGCTGTTTGGCATGACAATCATTCCTCAAAGCAGTCGCTAGGCGCTGGGCTCTCTCAGGGTGTCGGACAGTGGCCCAGAAGTTGTTCCATCCCGCCATCCTGTAATCCCACCACAGGCCCTCAGTCGCAGCGACTGACAAGGAGGGCGGCGGACGGTGGAACTGTGGCCTCTGAGCGCGCCGGTGCGGAAAGAGGCCGGAGGATGTGGTGGTGTCGTCGGCGGTCGGGAGGGTGTCGAGGCGGGCGAATGAGCAGCAAAAGGAAAGCGGGCAGCGAGTCGCGCAATTGCACGGACCTCTGGTTGCTAAGTTGGTGTCTGCATCAATTCAGGGGAAGCCATGGGTGTCTGCATGCAAGTGCTTCCAGGTGGGCGCAAATGAGTGGGCGCTTTCAAGTTGACGACGGCGTATCTGCACTCGTTGAATGGCACGACTGGGCCAGCTGGAGCCGCGACTTCACCGGCCTTGATAAGGCAGTTGGGCAAATGGACGTCGCCTTCTCGCTGACCGAGTCTTGACAATTCGGACCCGAGGTGACCAAGCATCACGCCGGTGAGCAGCAGAGCGGGAGGAGCGTGGCATTTGGTGGCTGCCTTGGTTTCACCGGAGGGCGGATCGATGGGGGCGGCCAGCCTGCCACGCGTGGTAATTGTCCGCCGTCGGTTGGCTGTGGAGGCTTGTTCTTCTGGAAACCGAGCGTATCTTGGGTCGGTTTCCGTGGCCCGTTTCCGTTGTCCGGCTCTGGACTCGTGGGCAGCGTTGTTGGTTTGGCGAATGAGAAGCGCGGTGGTCGAGAAGGTTGATTTTGACAGACAAACACAGCGCAACGAGGGTCCTCTCGGATCTTCTGGGGGCCCCTGGGAGTGACTGCTCGTTTTGGACAAGAACCCTGGCAAGATGGCTGCATCTTGCATTCCCCCTGCAGCCCTGTCCCCTCTTGTCCCTTTTTGGAGCCGGGATGTGGCCTGTCAAAAGGGGGGGGCTAGTCGAGGGCGGCAAGCCAGCCGTCGGGCGTGTGTCTGGCGCCTGGTGTCTCGTGTGTCTTGGAGGTCCGGCCGCCGTGTGTCCTGCGGTAGCGCAGACGCCGGCGGGAAATGTCTTGCAGTGGCTGGCGACGATTGGGACGCATCTGTGATGGGAATTGCGTGGGCGTTTCGCGAACAGATTGGTCGTGATGGTGGTGGTGATGACGATGAGATGCGCCGAGCGACTCGTGGAAAAACAACATTGAAATCATTTTATTTTTTGCTAGAGCAGCGGCAGAATTTCTGGACGCAGAAGCAAGCCAGGGAAGAAAGAAAAGAAGAAGGCGGAAAAAGGGGGGAAACCCTGCATGATGGGTGGACTCTATCCGGTTTAGGCGCAGTGGCAGCAAGAAAGAGTCAAGGGCAACCGCCAACCGCAGAGCAGATGGACAAGGTTGCAGGGTCCGGACCATGTGTCTCGAGGGCCCGTGAAGCTCTCGGGACGGAGTTTGGGGGCAGGGAGTTGGTGAAGACGTTTAATGCGTCCATGTCTATTTTGCATGTGTCGGGGGTGTGTTTATTCGGTTGACGAAATGATGTTTGCCAGGAGGAGTCATAGGTAGGCTGAGGTAAGGTTCCTTACCTTAGGTAAGATACCTTAGACGAGAAAGGAGCAAAAAGGCGATGAGAATCAACGGAAAGAAGGAGGCAGCTGGAGGACGGGAGCACCTGCATGTTGAGTACGGGTGTTCCTGAGTAAAATGGAAGTAGCGGCTGCCCTGGCAGCGGGATGCAGCTGCTGGAGAGGCAAGAGGCTCTCACCCGGACTGCAGTCTGCAGGAACGGCAAGAAATGGCAAGAGCAGGTGCAACAGCAACAGGCAATTGCCCTTCAGGTGAAGTGGAGTGCGCCGTGACTCTGACTGCCAGTTGAGTGTAGGTTCCATGCATCCACGCATCGTTCCTGCCCCAACCCGCTGCAACGGATCCCCTCATCCATGAGAGTGATCCAGAAGGCCCATTTGTGCCCCCATCGTCCGGTCTTGCTTTCCCTTCTTTTTTTCTCTGCCGTGCCCACATCTGCTTCTCATCCAAGGACGGCCATGTTTCTGCAGTCCGTGCAGCACTTGCGTGCATTTATTATTGTTATGAGGGTCGTCTCGTCTGGTGTTTCTGGCTGGTGAACCGTGAACCCAGCGGCAACGGCAGCGGCAGACGAGCCGGTCGCATCCTCCACTACATGTCTGCTCATACATGAAAATGGTGGTGATGATGATCTTGCCCAATTGCTGGATGCACTTCAGACTAAGGTACTTTCCACAGGAGACATGGAAGCAGCCGGAGAATAGAGGCTACTACTGCCGACTGCTGAGCTGCATATTGTCAGACAGCTAGTGCACGACACAGACGCTAAAATTAAGGCATTGCAGACCCGACAGCTGCTGCTGCAGACATTTCAATATTCTGACACTGACACAGAGACATGAGAGAGAGAGAGACGAGAGACACGTTCAACGGGCACAGACAGGCGTCACTTCCACCTTGATCCTCCTGCCTGCCTGCCTGCCTGCGTATTCGGATGGATGACTTCACTTTTCTTTGTTTGTTTTTTTCTTCCTTCCAGGTTGTCTCTGATCCACCATCGTGCTCGTCCCGTCTTCACCATTTCGGATGCCCCATGTCATAACGCCGGGCAGTCGGTCATAGTTGAGAGTTCCTGGTGTAATATTGCTCATTGTTATTGCCTCCAGCCGAGAGCTAGTTCCTTACAGTACTTTACGGATCCCGTAATACCTACGTACGAATACGTGTGTGTTGCTGCTGGTGCTGGCCCCGAGTCCGTGACGGGTGCGCCGCCCATCATTGCCAAATGCTGCTGTCATTGCCATTGTCACAGCAATTCGAATCCCCATTTCCCGCGTGTCCAATATTCCGTAACCCACAATCTTCCATTTCCATTGCACATCCACGACGACGGGTCCCCTGTTCTCAGCTCCCATTTCCCAGGTCCCAGCATTAGGTTGATTGCTTGCTTCTGCTGCTGCTGCTTCTTCTTCCCAGTTGCCAGGCCAGGCCACGCACCTCATTCCCAGCAGAGCAGAGCGCAGGCACGGGAGACGGGCGCTCATCAATCAACCCAATTCTTCTTCCCCGTCTTCTCTTCCATTCCGCTTCTTTTCCTTCTTTGACTCTCCACGCGTGTTTCATGGCGCATCGCACACGAACAAATCCTCCAACACCGCTCCTTCTCCGACTCTTCGTGCCTCAGCAGCCCGTCCGCCTCCAACCACCCCAGAACCCAGTTCGCATTTCACTTCTTTCGGGACGCTGGCCGACTAGACCACACACACACACACACACACACACACACGCGCGCACACGCTCACCCTCACACACTCGCGCATGCACCCACATAGCAAAAAGGACGACCGACGACTGGCCTCGACGCTAATAATACACGACCCGGACCCCTCGACGGATACCCTGGACCCTATTATTTCACCCGCTTGCTTCACTGCTGGCTTGCTTGCTCGTCCCGTCATCGTCTGTGCCGGTCGACATACACTACTTGTGCCTGCGCTACGCTACCAACGCAATACAGACCCAAAGCCTCCCAAGAGACCCCATCACCACGACCACGTCGTCTGCCGTCAAGGTCAGGGGAGCATCGAGGGTTGCACTCGTCGCCTCTTTCGGAACACGATTCAATACAAAATACCCGTACCCAGCACAAGTACCACCGCAGCATATTAATACATAACAAACCCGCCCACGCACAATATTAACATTCCCGCTCCCCGTGGCACCTGTTGGCTTTTACTGCCCGCCCACCCTGCAAAAGGCCAGTCCGATTGAGGGAAAACGGCAGGAGCAAAAGCAAGAGGAAGCAATCCAAAAAGTCAATCCCACGCCGAGAAAAAGAAACACTGCAACGTCGCCCGCCCCAAAGAGGACGACCTGCCTGCAATCAATCTAGGCTGCCAATTACCTTGGTTAGCCTCCATTCGTTCATCGGGACAAAGCCCGTCTACCGCTTGGCCGCCTTCGCCTGCGCCTTCGCCGATTCCTACCAAACGCTACCACACCGCCTGCCTCTTGTCCCCCCCTACGAGAGACACTGAGAGAAAGAAACTGAGAGTACGACCTTGCCGGACTATCAGGCCAGGCCTGCCTGCGTGTGTGTGTGCGCGCTCGCTCAAGAGTCTACGGCCTAGTCGTCCACCCCCCTCGCTCGCTCGATTTCGATTTCGAACCCGGCGCTGTGGACATTGCGACGCCGAATTAGCCTCTCGGTTTGACTCGACTGCGGCGCTGCCATCACCCCTCGGATTGGATCGCTTTGCCTTGGGTCGCATTGGTTTGCTGCAGTGGACTGCTGAACGGCACTTTGGTCCTGCACCAGCAGCACCACAACCCACATCATTCACCACTCCGTCTCCATACTGCTGCTCCTGCGCGCGCAATACGGAGCGCGCCTGCTGCATCTGGGCCTACCTAGTCCCAGCCTGAACCTTGACCTGAACCTGAACCTGGGTCGTGCCTGTGCCCGTTGTCGGCCTTGTTGGATTCGAAAGCTGGAAATGACTTGAAAACCCTTCCGACCCCCACGATACCCCGTCCCGACCCCCTTCACCATGTACGCCGACACTCCTCGACGTTCGAGCCGTCGTCGTCCGGACCTCAACATCGACACATCTCCTCCCACCGGCCACTCCAGGTCGCCTGTCGCGTCGCGAGGTCGAAGTCGAGAACCAGCTTCCTCCGCCGTCCCCCAGACGCCGCCAAGCAACAGGAACAAGCTGCCGCCACCCACCTCGCTTTCCAATCGCAAGTCCAGCTCGCGGGCGCTTAGAGGCCCCTCCCTCACTCGCAATGCCGACGACTCTTTTCTAGACAACCCCGATTCTCCCGATAGCTTCGACATGTCAGAGAACAAGGAGAACGACAACCCAGATCTACCTCGACCGCGCGATTCCCACGACCTGTCACTGTCCCCGCGCAATGTTACACGCGACTCTCTCATGACGAACATGCTCATATCCCTCGACCAATTTTCCATGGGAGGACCTGTTGGCGGTGATTTCGGAAACGGAAGGTCCATGTTTGGTGACCCGTCCCAGCAAAACCCGTACGACACAGACGACAACATGCCGAGACCAGTTCGCGGCGGCCGCTCAAACGGCCACGGCTATTCTTACAGCTCCGACTTCGACGCCGACGACACGAGCAGGATATCATCTCGCGGACGGAGAAGCAATAGTAGCTCCAACTTTCAGAGCGGCCTGCATCGCATCAGCAGTATGCGCGAGTCGATGCGGAGCACACCTGGCACACCACGCCACATGCATTCCAGGGGTGGCAAGGGGAGCACCAAGAGCAGCAGCTCCAATAGTATTGATGCTGGCTACGCTCAAGTTCTCAGTAGCACGAGGTGGGCGTCCGGCTTCGGTGGTAGATCCTCGAGCTTCGACTACGGCCATCGTCCACCCGCTGCCCTGCAGGCCACCCAACAACAACAACAGCAGCAACAGCAACAGCACTACCAGCCTCAGCCTCAGCCTCAGCCTCAGCACCAAGGCCAAGCACCCTGGCACATTGAATTCTCAAATACCTTTTTCAACGACGACTACGATGCGGCCCCAACGCCGACGGTGCCGGGAGGGCCAAGACGCATCGTGCCCCAGACACCGCCGACCGCCACATACCCACGATCGCCTGTAGCCGCTCCCGTGGCTGATGACGAGCTGGAGCCGCCCGCCGTCATTCTCGAGCGCAAATCGACGAATCGATCAGCCAAAAGCACGGCAACGAGCCGCAAGGCCGACCATAAACCTAATAACACTCACGAGGAGGTGCCGCCATTACCCGCAGCCGCGCCTGTTACCGAGCCCTCTCCCGTCCCCGCGCTGGACATTGACTCGGCACCCGCGCCACATGTGGGCTACGGCAAGACAAAAGAGGCCGTGCACGCAGCTCCGATTCCGACACATACACCGTCACAAACAAAAGAAAAACCGGGGTTTTTCAGGCGAGTGTTTGGTTCGTCCAGAAACAATGCCTCTAATAACCCGCCCGAGACGCAAAATTCCTCGGGCGTAACGTCGTCAACATCTGTGGATACGGCCGATCAGAGATCAGGGAATCGATCCCTCCACGTTTCCAACCAGATGAAGCCCTCCACCTCCGCCCCGCCCTCGAGGGACACCTCTTCGTCCCATTCCCATCATCACGTGCTGCAGAAGAAACCGAGCTCTTTCTTCCGTCGCAGAAAGAAGTCTGTGTCCGCCGACGAAGTGCCTCCCGTGCCAGCTCCAGCTGCCCTCGAGCCGCCCATGCCCCCTCTCGTCGCTCCAATTCAGCTGCCCATTACTAAGGACAAGCTTTCCGCGAAACCTGAGCCCAGCCCAATCAGCAGCTTGCGAAGGGTCATGAACCCGTACCTTAAAGGGAGCCCTTTGACTCCGAACACGCCCATCACTCCTCAATCTGCTCCTGTACAAGCTACTGATCTCGAAATGGCTCCTGACCCGCACGACGAGGGATCAGCAGAGGAGCACCCCCGCTCTTTCTCCCCCGAGTACGACCCAAGTCCCAACGCACGTATCCGAAAGGTCAGGTCTCGCTCTCGTGGCGAGGACCGCTCTCCCTCCGATCATGAACGCCGCACCGATACTCCAACTCGGCCGCCGCCTGAGCCTCCCGTTTCTAACGAGAAGAGGAACAACTCGTTCCTCGACATCGATGGCAGCGATAACGAAGCCGATACCGAATCGAGACAACGGGGTAAGACAAGAAAAGAGAAGGGCCACAGGCAAGACAAACCGCCCAAGGAATCCTCTCCCTCGAGAAGACCGTCCCAGAGAAGGGATGACACCACCATCAGAGGCAGGAAGACCAACCGTCTCACCGTCGACACGACGGATTCTGATGATGAGGGCAATAAATCTGGACTGATTCTGCCAATCGAGGGCACTAGGTCTGCCAGCAGGACGTCAGGATCTACCACCACCGATTACAAGTCTGCCGCCAGCGCTGCCCCCAGCGTTAGAGTCGAACCCGATAACAGCCCGAAGGTGTTGGGCACTTTCGAGTCGATGAACGCGAAGCCCTTGGACGAGCCTGAGTTTGTCGTTGGAGATCCTACCGACGATGATCGCCAAAAGGCACAGAAAATCTTTGATGGTAACGAGGACTTCATCCAGAAGGAGAAGGCCGCTGCATGGATGGGCGAGGAGGGCCCCATCCGCCAGAGAACCCTGCGTGCATACATGGATCTCTATGATTTTACCAACAAGAGCATTCTGCAAAGTCTTCGATTGATCTGCGAGCGCCTGGTCTTCAGAGCGGAGACGCAGCAGGTAGATCGTATTTTGGTTGCGTTTTCCAAGCGTTGGTGTGATTGCAACACCAATCATGGGTTCAAAGCATCTGGTAAGTTTTTGCCGCTTACTAAAATCCCGAACTTTGCTGACCATTCACAGATGTCATTCATACAATCTGCTATTCAATCATGTTGCTCAACACTGATTTGCACCTGGCTGACATCGACCAAAAGATGACGCGGAGCCAGTTCGTCAAAAATACCATGACTACGATCACTCAGGCGGTGGCCGAGTCAGCCCCCGAAGCTTTCGAACGGCCAACCATTTTGCCCGGCAAGACCAACAGCTCTCTCGGAGGAGACGACTCTAGACCATCCATCGAGGAGAGGTTCGTTTCGCGCCGATTGTCGTTCCGACCGCCGCCGAGAAACGAGGAAGGATCAGAGTTCCACGACGAATGCGGACCGCTGGTGAAAGCACCGTTCGACGGCTCGATGCGTGCCTGGGAGAGCCAGGTCGAGATCGTGCTCAAGGACATTTACACCTCGATCCGCGACGAACGCTTGCCGCTGTTCGGTGCGGACCCGTCGAAGAACTTGACGCCCACCACGAATAGTCTGTCCGTCATCGGCATGCTGAAGCGAACGCCCAGCGTTCTGAGTAAGGCCCCGTCAGAAAGTCAGGCATCTATGCGAGGGCGCATAGCTGAACATGGTCGTGCCAATTCTTCCAGATGGAATTCGAAGAGCAGGTCACGACCTCGTATGGGCAATCCGGGATTCTCTTCGTCGAGAACGAGCTTCGAGGACGGAAATTCGATTTGGAGCCCTTCGGCTTCGTCGGCGACATGGAGCAAGCTCTCGCTGGGCAGAACGCAAACCTCGATGTCTGTGGATTCGCTCGGGTCGTCATTCAGAGGCGGAGACTACCAACAGTCCATCGGATTTGCCAACGCCCTTAGCCAGGCCATCATCCGTGATGATGAATCAGCTTTCGGAAAGGCCGCCTCGATTATGAGCGACGAACTGAAGAGCGCTCAGCTTCTCGAAGATGAGTCCCTCGAACTGGCCGGACCTCCGTGGGTAAAGGAGGGTATCGTGATTCACAAACACCATCTGGACGGTATTGACAAGAAAGCAAAGGACAGGCACTGGAATGAGGTGTTTGCCGTTGTTCAAAAGGGCCAGATGAGCATCTTCTCATTCGGAACCGCCAAATCTTCGGTGGGACGCAAGAGCCGCGGTCGTAACGCCAAGGGCCCTGCTGTCGTCGGAGGTGGCAACTGGCAAGATAACGCTACTAACCTGGGCACCTTCAGCCTTCGACAGACTCTGGCATCTGCCCTTCCTCCAGGATACTCCAGAGCTCGGCCTCACGTCTGGGCGCTAAGCCTTCCCAGCGGCGCTGTTCACCTTTTCCAGGTTGGTACCCCCGAGATCAGCAAGGAGTTCGTCACCACGGCCAACTATTGGAGTGCTCGCCTGAGTACCCACCCACTGGTTGGCGGTATCAGCAACATCGAATATGGATGGAGCGACGCCATCATCAATAACGCTCTCGTCACGGCCATCAACGAGCAGGCAACGGGCCAATCTCCCGGCCGAAACTCGCGACCCGGCAGTAGCACCGCCAACCCACGACCGAGCTTTTCAAGTGGCACGTTCCGCTCCGGCTCGATCGATCACGGATCAGGCGGCGCATATGGTGCTAGCAGAGGTGCGAAGCTGCCCGGAGACAGGATCACCGTCTCCGATTGGGCGCCGCCGGCGCAGTCCATGCGGCCCAGCAACCTTCCTGAAGAGGAGCAACTCGAAAGCCTCACGTCATACGTCAAGGGCATCGAAGATGAGCTGCAGACGCACAACCAGCTGCGCAGCCCGATGCTTCTGGCCTTCACTCCTCGCGGCAACAATGCCAACAAGGCCATGGCCAACTGGGAACGCAAGAGCGCATACCTCCTGCGGGAGATTGTCAAGTTCCGCACCTACGTAGACTGCCTGCAGCAAGCGACAACCCGCAAGAACGAAATCTATTCGGAGAGAGACCTGGCTCGCAGGGCTGCCAGGGGAGAGCTGGATGAGGGAGAGATTGAGTTTGACGTCCCACAAGACGCGACTATCAGGGCGTGAAGGGACAATTAAGACAAAAACAGGGGCGTAATAGGAAATCACAAAGGGATGGGGGTTGTCACACGAGAAGAAAAAAACAATCAGCCGAGCCCACGACGACATGACCACGTTGGACTCGAGGAGTTTGGGTGGGCATATATATGGGGTGTTGCTGGCTTGGGAACATTGCACATCACCTCCCTTTTTCTGCTTCTTCACTTCTTTTTTCATTTGTACAAAGCTAGTTTGATACCCGGGCTTTTTTTTTCTCCCTTCACTCTTCTGGTTTTTGTCGACCGCAAGCAACATCGCACTCCCCTCTCTGGCTGTGTCTACGGGATGGACGGAAAAGAAGCAAAGTTTTTCTTCATTATTAAGGGGCGAGCGACTATATGCGGATTGTATGCATTCTTGGATTGGGGCGGTTTTTGGGATGTCCTCGGTCTTTTGCCGCTGGCTTGGTCTGGCGGAGAGACCCGAGGGTAATTCGTGACTGTTTGTCTCTTCCTTTTATTCCGGTGTAAATAGTAATACGAGACGGAGCAAGGATCAAAAGAAACCAAGGAGTCTATTTTCAAAATCGTGTGTGCTGGTAGTGACTTGACATGATAACCCTGGAGAATACAGGCGACAGTAGAGATGAGGAGGGACAGCTTCGCGAGGAGGCTCAAGTTACGGTAGGTTTGCTGTGCGACTGGCTTCTGCTGAACGATTACAATCATATCACGAGCCGGAAAGACAGTTAAGCATGCATTAAGTGTGGTATTAGTAGTGTAAACGAGCAAAACTCCCATGGCCCTTCCCGGGCAACACGCCTTTTCCTATCAATGGGTGTGTACACACAACGCGTCCGACCCTTGGAGCATATCTACACATTATCAATACAGGCCAGGACACACCAAAGCGTCCACGCTTAGGGACGACGCTACTCGCTCATGTCTGAAGATCAAACCATCAAGGCGGCGAACATGGCCGCAACACAAACAGCGAGGATGCCGCCTTGAAGAGAGGAAGCGGAGCCGGGGACCGGCTGGGATGTCGAGGTTGCGGAAGGACCGCTGCGGGTGGTCATGCCGGTTCCAGCGAGACCGGTGCTGTTAGCAATGATGGGTCCCGGGGCGACGGAGGGAACGGCAAGGCTAGATGTGGCGGTGACAAGGGATGTAGCCGACTGTTCGCCAGTAGCACGCTGCTGAGGCTGGTGGTCCTGCTGGAAGTTGTTGCCAGCACCGTCGTTGTTTGAGCCTGCTCCGTTGATCTGAATGCTCTGCCAGGAGCCGTCGGAGCCGGGCTTGTACTCATACGAGGTGGCGCCAGCCTTGTCACCGCCGGCGTAGTCCCAAATCTTTACGGAGCGGTAATAGGCGGCGAAGGGAGCCTTGTCCCACTCGGCCAAACCGCCGGCCCAGTCAATGGTGCCCTGGTTGGGGCCCTTGCCTCCGACCCAGGTGCCGAGCTTCAGCTGCATAGGCGTCTGCGGGTAGTTGCCCTCGGCGGGGGTGGCGGTGCGGTACTCCTTGCCGTCGATGGAGAAGATGAGGGAGTCACGAGTCCACTCCATGGTATAGGTGTGGAAGGTGGTCATGGGGTTGAAGTCGACCTCGTAGTACTTTGCGCGGGTGTAGTCGTTGATGCCGAGAGCGTAGAAGTTTGTCTGGACATGGTTCTGGTCCGCGCCGACGAACTCCCAGTCGATCTCGTCAAGGGCGTCTGACTGCAGGACGATGCTGGTGACGATGCCGCGGCCGGGAGCAGCCTGGAGCTCGACTTCAACCTTGCCAAAGAAGAGGTAGTCCTTTGAGGTGAGGGTGGGGGCGTTTGCCTCCTCAAAGATGGTCATCTGGCCGCCTGTGTCGTCGGAGAAGGACATGACCTTGGGGTTGTACTTGACGCCGCCGTCAACGATGAAGAAGGACTCGAGGTCATCGGTACTCTTCGCGTCGCGGAAGTTGTAGCTGCCCTCGCCGCCGAAGGCCGGGTTGGCAGGGCAAGCTGGGAAGTCGTTAGTACAGGGTCACGTCTTCTGCAAGAGATCATAGATCGTGTGTAAGGGCTAGGAGAAGGAAGCAACCTACTTTCACCCTTCACGGGGTTGCACACGGAGAATGTCTGGGCGGAGGCCAGGCCAAGAGCCAGGGAGAGGACGGTGTATCTCATCATCTTGACGGAAGAGAACGAGTGTGGTTTGTGGTTTGATGGGATTGATGCTCGGGATGAGGTTGAAGTTGAAGAGTTGAGGGATGCATCAACGGCTTAAATGGAAGGAAAGTCAAAGACACAGCCACTGAACAATGGGCAGCGTCCATGGCAGTGACTGCAAGGAGAAAGGAGAGGCAGTCGAGAGCGATGAAGACAATGGCCAAGGCCACGGAAACGGCGACCACGGTGAAGGCAGCGACTGCCCGCCTTGTCTTTCCCGTACTTGCCTCGTACTTGCCGCATTGGGAAGCGCTCTTCTTCGTTCCTTCTTCACCACCGGTCAGCCCCACAACCGCTCTGTTTCTTTCTGCCTTCCATAGGTTGGAAGGTGCACCACCAAAAGTCAATGTTCCATTTCCCATCAACACCGCCGACAGCAAGCCATTCGCACCCAAATCTCCGAGAATCCTGTCATCTCGGCCAGATGGCGTCGACAGTCATCAACTCGTCGTTCTGTCGAGCAGTCTTCGTTGATGGCTGATGTTGTGGCCTGTGCTCGCCGCATCCATCGCCGCCATCTGCTTCCGGACCCTGTCTTGAAAGCCGTTCTTCGTCGCCCTCGTGTTCCCCGGACTCGTCAACTCCCCCATGCATTCCAACGGCCGTTCCCTCCGCAAGTGACGTTGTCCGTCTTCGATTCGTCTCCCGTTCTCTGGGCAACCGCCAAGGCCCCGCCCCCGGTCGACGCTCTGTGGTTGCCAATGTCTTACGTCTCAACGGACACGAAGATATTCTCTTGTCGCAGTCTCGGCGGATTGGCGCAATTTCGGACTGTCTAGCCATGGTCGCGAACAGAATTGGCGCTTGGGGCCTGCTGAGAAACATCATCCACGAGTCAACAAGCTGCACCTCAACATTGCCCCTGCCCAGCCCTACAGCGTAGCCGAACGCGATCGCTTGTGGCGCCAAGAGCGTTGGCAATCCCGTATTTTTCCTTACGCGAGACGAGACCCTGAAAGTTGCACCGAGATTGCCGACTGCGGCACTCAACGATCGACCCCAGAAAACGATTGCATCACGGCAAGCACAGAGGGGGCAGTGCATTCCATGGGACACCGTGGGCGTGGTTTTGCTTTTCGCCATTCTCATTCGAGGCTGTAAGAACCAAGACTCGCTATTTCACTAGCATCCATCTTTTGTCTCCCTTGGACGCACCTACACTACCAACAATGGCCTTGTTCTCCTGGCCCTTGAACTAATTCCGACAATTGTCATAAACCCTCTCAGGGGCGCCAAGTGACCCCGTCTGCTCTCGGCAGTCTCGTATTTCCATCGCTGCTGATCGCATGTGGACAAAGCCCTCTCGGGAAAGGATGTTCAAGAAGAGAAGTAATCACAGTAGAAAAAACACCCATTGGTGGCTGGCTTGCTGACAATGATCAGACACGCAGTCACCGGCCCGCGTCAAATTTCATCGCTCGTATCCAAAACATCATGGTCGCGTCGCTTAGCAGGTGTTAAGCATGGTGGTGAGGGCAGTCTTCTCAGCAGAAGTGACGGAAAGAGCCCAGTAGGACTTGACCTGGACCCAAGCGCGGGCGTAGGTGCAGTGGAAGCTGGAGACGGAAGGCTTCCAGGAGTCGGGGCTCTTGTCGCTCTTGGACTGGTTGACGGAGTCGGTGACAGCCCACAGCTGGGGGCGGGTGAGGTCGTTGGCGAAGTCCTGGCGCTTGGAAGTGGTCCAGGAAGCGGCACCAGACTGTCATTCTCTGTTAGAGCTCCGTTTGTTCATGCACGCGGAGAGGGGATATCACTTACGACCCAGGCGTTCTTCAGGGGGACCATGTGGTCGATGTCGACGTCGCTGGCGGCGGTCCAGCTGGCACCGTCGTAGGGGCTGACCCAGGTTCCGCTGGTGGCAGCGCAGGCGGAGCTGGTGACAACGTTGGTGCCGTCGCGCTTGAGGACGGTCTCACGGGTGTTGCAGGTGCCAGAGATGGTGATCCAGTGGGGGAAAAGATCACGGTCGTACGTGTCGGTGTTAGTCCAGGCACGGACGGTCAGGGCAGCAAGCTGAGTCTTGGCAGAGGCAGCAGTGGGAATGCCAGGCTACGAATTGTCAGCACGAAACCAACAAAATCGGCTTTGAAAGCTCGACTCACGGGAGTGGGCATCGGCATCGGCTCAGCGACCGGATCCGGGACGGGAGCGGCGACGGCAGCGCCGGCGAGGGCGAGGATGGCGGCGGAAAACTTCATGTTGGCGACAATGACCGGAGCGACGGATGGAGAACAAGGATGAAGCCTGAGAGGTGCTTATGAACGAAGGTCTTGGCACTGACTGTCGATGAGCTGAAACAGACGGCCCAGAGCGGGAGATCCGCCGTCAGTTTATATGTTTTCTTTGCCTCCTTCCTCTTTCTCTCGACACTCATCAAGAGACACCTTCATCGGCGGGTCGCGATAATACCAAGTCCACGTTTCCCTCTGTCCAACCACGACGCATCCCCACCTTTCCGCATTTCCAGATGCCGTCGAGCCACTCACGATCCTTCCCGACCCCACGAACGCTCGACCTGCTTTGTTAATCTCCAGCCCGACCCTCCAGGAATCCGCCGACACAGCTACACTGAGACGATGAAACGGCGCGCTTCTCTGAAAAGAGGCACTCTGGCCGGCTGAAGTGTGACCCAAGGCGAACGTCTCATAGGGCTTCGCAGGGGGGACCACAGGGTTCAGCGGCCAAGCTGACAGCTGTGTGCCCCTTTATCTCTCTTTCTATTGGCGGGGTAATCTAATATGAGTGCCGATGCACGGCGCGCAACCTCTCATCCTAGGAGACTTTACTCCAAATCCAACTCCAAGCCAAGTCTTGGACCAGCCACTCATATCAGCCGGCACCGGCACGTTATCTTATCGGACCCTGTCAATTACCCTGCAAACCTGCCAACATTGCCAGCAAGAGATGCGGTATCGAGCCTTCTCCGCTGCACGTCAACCCTCCAAAGACAGGGCCTTGATCGATGGTGCACGGGGCCTTCCACGAACCTTCCTCTTTGGGGGCCAGGTGCCGATCCTGCGTGATTTGGACGAGGTGCCTGACGATGATAGACCTCTCAGGGTCCTGCGGCGGTGATCTCGGGCTGCACCGCAGAAGCCTGATGTCTCACGCCAGGCACAGAGAGGCAGGTGGACGGAGAAGCGGCGCGTTGTGTCACCAAGGCAAAGCCCCGACGAGTCAACAATCAATGTCGACCACTTGGTGCAATGGGCCAAGCAAGCGCTGATAGCGATCGACTCGTAAGCGGTGTACAACACCCATGAACGGTTGTCTTTCATTAAACATAGTTTCCACCACTTGCTTGAACCAGGCCCATATCTTCGCCCTCTCATTACTCGTGCAATTGGAAGCGAGCGGCCCTCCCCACGCCCTGTCACCTGTGGTTCCCACATCCCGACCTCCGATCGGACCTTGCGTCTGGATGGAATAAGCTTAAGCGGTAGCAAGTTGCGACTTCACACATTGTTGATAGCACGTGTCAACAGACTCTGGCGGAGATATGGCTTGTCCCAGCCATGGGATATTGCAAAGTTACATGCTGCCAAATCCCTATGACCCCGCGAATCCTGCACATCCGGACTTGCCGCCGAACCAGGCGCTCTGTCACCTTGTCAGCGTCAAAAAGCCTCGGCACAGATAAGACAAACTCCGAAAAGAAACAGGGCCATATTTCGCGCAGTACGAAAAGAGACACCGAGATATCAAGAGACTTGTCACTTACCCCAACACACCCGGCAGAACACATACCAAGCGTTTCCGAGCCGCATCCACCAGAACCACCACACGTGCCCGTGGCACAGCTCCCCACTGCCCCAGGCCCTGTGCTAACGAATCCAGGCGGGGACGGGTACATTTCACTCGTCGTTGTGGCAGCCAGACTCGCTGCCCACGAGCCTTGGACGGGAACCTCCTTGCCCCAGAAGCTCGCTGTGTCCTCTCCTCTTGGCCCCATCCTCTTACCCTGATCTGCTTTGAACGTCTTGTTTGCCCTCTTTCGTGCCTTGGAATGGGTTTCCCCGAGCCTATTCCTGTAATCCAGTCGCAGCGGGCGCGTGTGAGCTCCCCGCGACGTCGTCTCGTTGGTATGTACCGCCGGGTGTGACGAGACGTGCGCTGATTCGACGGCGGGTGGGATGGGTACGTTTTTGGCTTCGGGGGAGGAGTGCCATGCTTCGAGGACTGGGGTGGGTGAGCCTCTTGGAGGGTTACACGACATAGATGCGGGGAAGACGGCTGCATGCTTACGCTTTTCCTCCTTGCCTGAACCGAACATCTTGGTTGCAGGAAGCGCCATCACCCTTACAGCTGATAGCGAATCAACGTCAGTCTTTCTCTCCTCACAAAGTCGGAGACCGACGGACGGCGGCGGCGGCCGTATTTCTGCCACTATCTACTATCTTGCATCTTCATGGGTTTGTGAAGCCATCACGCTTTGTCACTATCTCTCCCTCGTACGCGAGATAGAAGGGGGGTCGTATCAGAGGGTATGTCAAAGGGAAACTTACTCTCGCAGTACCAGCACTTGCATTCCGAGTACACCTCGCCAAACCGTTCTTGGTAGGTCTTGCACGTCCACTCGAAGGCAGTGCTGAGCTTGTCCTCGTCGACCTTATCGTTGTGGTCAACGAAGGCGGCCGTCTCAGCAACGGTGAAGTTGTAACAGGACCGGGGGCTGAGCTGGTGCGTGTGCCAGGCGAGGTCGACATCGACCGTGGGCACGGCGACGCGGTCTTTTGTGGACAATGCAAGGGAGACTATGGTCATGAAGCGGGTGTATTTCGTGAGGAGGGCGGTCATTGTTTGCTGGGCTGTTGGGAGGGAGAGCCAGTTGATCTGTTGCAGGCCTTTGATTAACATCATCACGTCTGAGGCGAGTGATCTGACTTGGACCAAAGATTTGACATGAAAGAGAAGCTGGGAGATGGAATAGGCTAACCTTGCACATCTTTTCCGTAAACACGCCTTGCCTCATCACGCAGCCCACGAGGTCGATCCCCAACAGACTGGCGTTCTCCCAGTACCGCGACATCATCTTCCGTGTCTGCCGTCGGCCTTCCAGGCTCAGCCTAAACTCCGTGACCTTCTTGTGCCCGTGCCGTGACATGACCTCCCGCAGGTTCTTCGGGTCCGCGAACTTTCCCGTGAAGGTCTCCTCCATCACGTCGCGGACGGCAGTCATGGACGCGGGTGTTGAGGAGGCGGTGGTCAGGAGGGAGAGGACAGGCGAGAGTAAGCCGCGGCGGGCGAGGTGGGATGGGAAGAGCTGGTCTGGGATCGGAGTGGTGGTGCTCGAGGAAGACAGGAGTTTGGGGATTCCGCTCTGCAGGTCGAGGATCGTGCCTGGCATCGCGTGGCCTTGCTTTATCGACGCTTGTATGTCTGCAAGGAATTTGGCTGTTCGCAGGGCTTGATGGGTTATGGTGAAGGAGCATGGGCAGGTTTGCGAGAGGTGGCCGTCTGCGAGGCCGGAGCCTGAGAGGCCGGGACGACTGTGTTTGTGTTAGTTTTCTCATTCGTGATGTGTGTTTCTTGTTCCTGGCGGTAGGATGTTCCTATCGGAGATTGAAGATGACAAGAGCCAAGGGTTGACGTACTGGCTCCCCTGATAACCCTCCTCCTGCCCGCACGTAGTCCACGGAACAGAGACCGTCGCAGCGCAGCTCGGACACTTGATTGCTTTCGTGTCTGGATCGTCTTCGTTTCTCCAGGCGAGGTTCGTCCGCGAGGTCCAGTGGGCGACGCAGGCGTCTGAGACGACGTACTCGAACGCCGGCCCACGGATGGCGGCGTTGACGATTGCCCAGGGCATCCCGGAAGCCCAGAGGGCGGCGTGGCCGTAGCGGAGGCAGTCTTCGAGGTAGATTCTGGGGTTGAGCATGTGTGCGTGCCAGACGAGGAGGACGTCTGTATTAGGTGTCAGCGATTGCAGTTCATGAGAAAGTAAGGATGGGGGGAGGGAGACCTAGCGGCGGCAGCAGGTCCGCGTTCCAAACCATGCCTTCGCGTCTCACGAACCCTTCATACCGGTCTTTACGCCCCTCGTCCGGGTCCTGCATGTCTTTCTCGAGGAGCATGTCCGGGACGAAGGAGGACCACCAGGCTTCGTAGCGCGAGACTGCGCGGGCGACGTATACTGCCCATCGCTTCTCGCGCAGCTTGACGAGGATATCTATGTTGGGTTCCGTGGGTTCCGAAACGGCGGCTTTTCCCCCGTTGTTCACGGGTTTCTGGGGCCCCGCGCGGGAGTCAAAGATGTTCCAGAGGCCGTTGCGGTAGCCTGTTTCCGTCTTGAGGCGGTTGAAGGCGTGGAGGAGGCGGAGGTGGGCGAGGCATTGCGCTTCCGTTGGGATTGCGGTGGGAGACTGGGAGATGGCCAAGTTCTCGAGGGGGTCGGCGAGGCAGGATGGAGTTTCGGAGGTGTAGGCGGGAGGAACGGATGATGCGGGGCCGGCGGAGATGGGACCGGAGCCGGTGCTGGGTCCGGGGGAGGCGTCGTGTGGGGCCTTGGACTTGTTCTTTTTCCACATGGCGAAGGTTGTTCAGGGGGCAGAATGTCGAGTTGTGGTTCACTGAAAAAACGAATCTCGTACTAATCCTGGCTTTTGCGAAAAATATATGCCAAATTGAGATGGGACAAAATAGTCGCTCTTCGCCATTTGAGCTGAAGAAAGCCTCGCCACGACGGACAGCCTCGTGATCCCGGTTTGTCGGCGCGGGGCGTCGCGGGATGCCGGGCCCGGGCGCCGGAGGATTTTGCCCTGCTTAGCTGTTCCTGGACGGCGCTGAAGAGCGGGTTTTGACTGTGCTGTGCTGTGCCGCTCAGCCTTTGATCTCACTCAGTAATCAGCCGGTGGCGGCGTCAAGGAAATCAGAAGTGATGAGGAATTTCTCTTCACCGAAACTGCTAGGTTCATGTATGGTGAGCGGAAGAGTAGGAGGGAAGGCCACGCGGCTTGCAATGGGCCGCTCATGATGAGGGACTTGATGATTCGAAAGGGGCTGTGTATGCTCCTATAATTGAGTGATGATGTAGACGATGTGACGCTCCGCCAGTCGCGTCGTGTGTGCTTATCCTCTCCCCCGCGTTTATCACGTTGCGGGGTTTGGGAGGAATTCGCCAATGAGATTTGTCCGGATGCTTATGAACTTAGTGACTTGGCCCTCGGACTTGAAAAATGTGGCATGTTCGTATGTGGTTGCTAAGGAAGGCGTCTTCGGCCGCTAAGGTTGGTTGAGCACTATGGTTGCTAAAAGCCACTACGCAGTTCGATACCCCAAGGGGCAGGTCTGGAAACGGCTGAGAACACCTTTTGAATATCTGTGAAACTTTCTTCTTTGTTGTTGCGTCGGCGGATCAGGGTTATACCACTAAGGTCAGTCAAAATCATTATAAAATGTCGCCGCCGCACCGTTTGACTGTGTGCAAAATCTCCTGACGAACGCAACTAACTCTCGTTTTTCTCTTGGACCTACAAGACACAACTTGAATTCCGCTCTGAAGTCTCCCAGACCCCGTCAAAAATGTCAGCTAAGGCCCCTGTAACCTTCGCTGACCTCCTAGCGGAATTGAGGCTGATCATTTGGGAGCTTGCTGCTTCAGTCTGTATATCCTGACCAGGACGGTACTCCATTTCTGTGAGCTCTGTTCCGATAAGTAACCACGCCCTTCCAAAAGCTTGCTGTATGCTCAAAGCCATATGGGTAATACCCGCTACCCTGTCACAATTCAGGGTGTCGACTTTTCCTCTATAGCAGGAACCGGGTCTGAGTACCTCCTCGACGCTGGCCTGTGGACTGCATGCAGAGACTCCAGGGAAGCGATGAAAAAGAAGTGGAAGGAGGGAAAGAAGAAGTACATTCACAACGCGGGACCCATCAGAAGAGATCTTACTCCTCAAAGGGTCGGTGTTATCTGTGAAGGAAACAAAACGTACGGCTTCACAATAAACCCTTGGACAGACCTCATCTGCTTGCAAATACCCGAAGATGCAGTCTATAACGACTTTGACTCGCGGAGCAAGCTACCGTTCTGGAACGACTCTTGGTACGGATGGTATGGTCCTAGGAACGTCGCTTTTGAGTTCGATAGCTCCTGGGCTTTTGATCCGAGGAAGGAGACGATAGACGAGTTACTGAAGAGGCCCGGCCCGAGAGCGTGCTTTCTCAACCTTGTGCTAGACTCGATTGAGGACTTTGAGGGTCTCAGGGATGACACAGCCGATTGTCCTTTCACTTTGGTTGACCGGAGCATTCGAAAAAAGCCAGGGTACAAAAAGTTGGATGATGATGAAGAGTTCCATGCCCAGAGCCACACATTTGGAAGCGTCTGCGATAAGAGAGACCTCGTGAGAGGATCCTCGACCTCTTCGATGAACGCATTCGAGTTTCTTGACATGCTTGAAGCAATTCCAGGCGTCTGGGGCTTTGAGGGATTCGATGATGAGGCAGGATTAGAGGAGCGGAAGAATGAGGATCTATGGGAATGGATCGATGTCGATATCAAGGAATTCGTTTCAGTATTCGTCTGCGACTCCAAGCCGGAGCCCAAGCCCAAGCCCAAGCCGCGGGGGGTTAAGACGGGCAACGTATGGGTCAAAATGGGTTAGGCGGCACCAATTGTGTGGTTAAATCTTGATGTCAAATGGTGTAAAAGAAACTGAATAAAACAATATTGATAGAAAGCTCAGTCGTTGATCGTCCAATTCGAGGTGAAGTACTGCGATTTCGAATAACGTGAAGATATCTTAGCCCGAATGCTGACTGTTGAGTTTATATGCTTAACTTATACATATGAAAATCGTTCTTAGAGGCATGTATGTCTTCAAGACTGAGCATTGCTCTTGCTAAACCTAAGAAATACTCCCTGAACTCTACCACGGTAAAAGCTCTAGGTTACATATAGTCAGACGTATGTTGTCCTTCGCCGCTGACTTCATGTTCATTGAGACCACGAGAGAAAGCGTGTTTTTCAAGCCATCTGTAAGCTTTCAATACTGAAAGCCAGCCCTCTGACGATTGATCACGACTTGCGTCACAGATGTGAGGCGCCTCTGGTACCAGAACCAAACTGACGTCAATGCCCCGGACTCTCATCTCTTCGGCTGTGCGACTGGACTGTTGCCACGGGATGAGATCGTCGGCTGTTCCATGTATTAAGAATGTTGGAGTCTGGTAACGGCCATTCTTTACTTGGGCCAACGGACTACACCGTCGGACCTCCTCTGTTGAAGGCTGTGGCAGTGTGTTCCAGTCCGTCACCTCGGGTCTTCTTGAACCTGCGAGGCTTCTGCTGGGCAAGCCTTCAATGATGATTGGTAGTGTTTGGGCTTTCCAATTCATGTGTAAAATAATACGAGAACGAGGATCGGTGCGAATTCGGGGATCTGAAAGGGGCTCCCAAGCGCCGATAGTGCCATAGTTGGTAATCTGCATCATGTGACGGAAGTCAGTAACAACTCGCTTTCTACGACTCAAGTCAATTGAATGGGGTGCTCAGTTAAGCTTACAGGTCCATCTTGGACGGCCTCCAAAACGTCGTATTCTTCACCCAGGTCCTCTGCTCCGACTGGTTGAATGGGAGATCTCCACCCTGGACTTATAGATCAGCATTCACACACAAGACGCAAGCAACAAGTTAGACCCACAGTCATCCTCATAGTCAGTAGGACAGTAGAAAGCCAAGATGGCGTTTGGCGGTCGAAGCCCTCTCTCTGGTGCCGTCCATCCAGTCGACAATGCCAGCTGTCCCCCGGAGGACCATCCCACAACCACGATGTTGTCTGGATCAGGTCTGACGTCGGGGTTACTCAGTTCGATGTACGGCAGTGTCTTTTGAGCCCATTCAAGTGCATCGCATACATCCGCCATGGGGCCTTCAGCAAGTCGAGATTCAGGGCAAAGCCGATGGTCTAGGCTGACTGGCAAAAGTCCCATGTCAATCATGATGCGCGTCTGGGGAGGTCTGATATCTTTCCGAGAGAAAATGATGTGACTTCCTCCATGTATAATTAGAGCTGATTATTTCGTGTCAGAAACTTTCTGTTGCAAAAGCGTTTGCTAGACTCCAAGTAACCCACCGATCGGCATCTTCTTGGCTGGGTTTGCCACTTGAGGATAATAAATATCCGCGTGGATTTGTTGGGACCCTATCGTTTTGTAGACCACTTCCTGCACGCCAATGTCTACCTGGCCGCGTTCAATCTTGCTGGCATCTGTCTCAAGTCGAAGAGAGCCAGATTTGCGAAACCCACAGATGACTCTGACAGTCTTGGCCTCGAGCGACTCTCCATCAGACCATTGCACATCTGCGAAGCCTGCGCTTAGAAAAGCTTGTTTCCAATGCTCCGCATCAGCCAAGGCGTGCGAACGACCATCGTTAAAAAGCCACCAGCCTTCAAGCAGACCGACAATTATATCAAAGACGTAGAGCTGGCGAGTTGGTGTCATCTCAATTAGGGCAAGTGCGCCATCTTCACGGAGCATCTTGCGTAGGTTGACCAGGCTTGATGTTATGTTCCTGGTTGCGTGGATGCAGTTCGTCGATATAATGACGTGAAACGCCTCGGTGAGCTCAGCAGTTGGCTCGCTCTCGATATCTAAAACGCCAAAGGTCATGCCATTGATTCCTGCAAAAGAAGTCTTGGCCTTTTGGACGAGTGATGCAGATAGGTCGGTGAAATGGTATTCGAAAGGGATTCCGACTTTCTTCAGTAAGTCGACGACGTGGCGTGTTGTGCCTCCCGTACCAGCTCCAACTTCTAGAATGCGAAATGGGCCAGAACCACTACTATGAGTGAATGATCGACACAAGAAATCGCCCAGAAGATGAGTGGCTGTTACTAACATGGGCCACTCTCGATAAAGATCGTCGAGCCACTTCTTGTTTGCTCGGTTGCCGAAGAGCACTTGAAGGGCATCATGGTCTCCCACCAGACACGCTGCGAGATGCGGACCCACAGCTCTAAGAAGGTGCCGAATTGGAGCGTTCAGGGGGTGCTTGTCTATGATATCCTGGAAAACCTGTTCTCCTGATGTAGTGTCAATGGACTTGCTAGTCCTGATGGAACAGTCCCCGCAAGACTCTACGACCTTCTCGTCTTCCAAAAAGCGGTACAGCCGATGCACGAGCTGCTGATGACGAGGCAGAATGCCTTTTACAATCGGCACCGTATCTCCAGGACGCAGCACCTGCAGATCGCAACCTAACGTCTGGAAGGCCTGCGATACGTAGGCCAGGACCAGACGAACATCTCCGGGGTGAATCTCAGACCAGTAGTCGAGAGCGTTCGTCGATGTCCCGAGCCGGTCAAAGCTGAGCCGTACCTCATCAAAAGATTTGTGGATGGAATTGATGGTTGGCACTTCTCGTGTCTTCATATTTGATCCATGGCATGAGTCTAGTGTGTCCCTGGACTCGTCTGGGAGTCGTTGCGCAGGCAGTTGTATTGATGAGCTTGGCATGCTTTGCGGCATTTCGTTACCTGTCGATGGCTCTGGTCGGATTTGAAGTGCTGCGCATTCCTCGTTTACAGAACTTAAGCCCAGTTCTCTATCAACATGAGCAACGATGGCGTTGATATCGGTAAACAGTAAAAACGCAGACAAATCGATTGTCACATTTAGTGCCGAGGCAATGTCTCCAATCATCTCAGTAGCCCCCAAGGAGTCAATGCCAACATCAGGAAGAGCCTCTTTGCCGGAAAGGTCGTCGACTGGAATATCAGCAATACTAGCCGCGATCTTGAGTACCTCCGAGCGTTTGCTGATGGACCTGCCGCGATTCTTGGTGCTGACCTCTCCGGACGTATTAGTCACAGATGGGAGAGTTATCTCCTCTTTGCTAGTGGCAGGCGACGAGGTTGAATTCTTAGAGAAGCCACGTAAAATCCTGGCGAGGGATGTTCGAGATATCTTCGTAAAGCCCATACCAAATGCGACGAGGACCATCTTCTTGGTCTGTGCGTCAGAAACATAAACATCGACGGACACGTTCTCGTCGTTTTCAGGGGTCATGTTCGCAAGAACAAGCCAATCTTTGACATCTGGTGAGAAAGCGGGACCGAGCTGCAAACGCTGAATTTGATGGCAGACCAGCAGGCTATCGGGGGTTGCTGTTGTACTGAAGTAGTTGACTAAGAAGCCACCGAGTTGTAAGAAGCTGTCAATCATTGGTGTGTCTACAAGCCGCTGATCGAGCGTTCCATGGCTGTGGGGTGAGATTCTCACCACGGCTGCGGCTTCGTTCCCCAAGCTGGCGATGGCCCTGATTCCCTTGAAGGCATCTGAGTACTGTACGACTCCATCGAAAGCTCTGTAGATATGCTTCCCCTGCATCGCCTCCGTATTGGGATGCTCCATGATGTTTTGCCAGCGACAGTCCCCGATCAGCGATTCAAATCGGCGGAACTCTTGCGTGACTCTATTATCGGTTCGTTCTCTGAGGTGCACCATGCCAGTAGTTGTCTCCTGCGCCTCAATCTTGTCATCGCCAGCCTTCTGTATGGGCTCCACCGTGATAGAAAAGAACCATGAAGGCCAAGATTTGTCGACGCGTCGCATACTTAGAAAATTTTTAGGAGGCTCTTCGTCCGGTTTTAAAACAACCGGTGCCTTCATAGTGAGATCTTCAACGGCGGGCCTCCATGCGGCGAGGTCCAAGTCTTGAAGCTTCAGAGCAGCTCTGGAGACGGCCTCTATGTACGCCGAAGCCGGCATGCTCGCATATTCGCACATGATGTGACCGTTCACCAAGGATTGAAAGCGCTCACTTCGGGCTGAAATTCTGAAGCAACTCTCTGACGAACTGTCGCCTTTAATGAGAGACAGGAACTCCTCAGAGTCCAAATCTTCCGTCAAGGGACGAGCCGAACTTTCTGCGCAGTGTTTAAGACCGATGTAAGGTAACCAATGTCGAGTCTTCTGAAACTGGTACGGCGGCAAGCTGACTGGTTGGTATTGGTGTCTTTGACCTCGGTGGAGCGGCCAGTACTGCACATTGTGCCCTTCCTTCCACAGCTTGACCGTGGCATCAACGAGAGAATCTTGAGCAGATGATGCAGTCAACTGTGGGCCCATAAAAGAGTGGCCGTCTTGATGTTGAATGCATGACCGAACAAGCTGGGTGGCGGAGGTCCCTCGTCCAGCCTCAATCCAAGTAGCTCGGGGATATTTCTGTACAAGCCGTTCAATCGCATGCTGAAAACATACTGGGCCTCTCATATGTTCCACGACAAGATGAGAATCAGGCATACTATCTTCATGCTTGTCGCTGCAAACTTCAAGGGGAATCGTTGGAGACTTCCAACAAAGACTCTCCGCAAGCTCCAAAAGCTGTTGAAGCAAGGGTTCCGTGAGTGCCGAATGAAATCCGTGGGTGACATCCAAAGTCTGACAACGGACCGAGCTTCGCATCATCTCATCATGAGTGATTAGAGTCTCTGCGTCCCGGATGGCCTTGGAAGAACCGACGACGACGTGGCTTCTGGGGCCGTTGAAACATGCCACTTCAAGACCCTCAACTTGTCCAAGTAAACGAGTGACGAGCTCTCGGTCAGCGTTCAGCGCAAGCATTGAGCCTGGCTCAGGACCCCAGCACTTCTCCACGAGGGATGCCCTGCCTGCCACTAATTTCAGAGCGTCGCTCAGCGACAAAGACCCAGAGATGCAAAGTGCAGTGAGCTGGCCGAAGCTGTGGCCCACAACTGCCTCTATCTGAAGCCCACAGTCAATCCATGCTCTGGCGGAGGAGTACTGAATGGCGAATAAAGCAGTGTGTAGCGTGACAAGGTCTGAGATTTGGTTTTGCTGGAAGATCGCTGGGAAGATGCCCTCGAGACCAAGGTGCAGACAGACGTGCTGGCAACTGTCCAGATGATGTCGGAACATTTGGGACGATTTGTACACATCTTCTGAAAGACCAACATAGCGACCGTCTTGGCCACCGAAGACGAGAATTATCGGCGGCGGAGATGAAACTTGTGTTATCAAGTTACAACTTGAAGCCACCTGGGAGAGAATCGTCTCAAGCTCTTTCATATCGGATACCGTTGTTGAAACGACGACCTTAAGAGCATGATTGGCACGTTGGGCCAAGTGAAAGAGAATATCCGCAAGATCGAAATCGGATAACTTCGCTGAACCCAATTGTCGCACTGAATCAAGTACTTCCTGGGCATATTTCGACAACGACTCTTCAGTTGAAGCGCATAGGACAAGCGGCCATTTCGATGGTGAAACTGGTTGCTCATGTAGTGCCCCCAAATCGGACTCATTTGTAGGGGCATTACGGATCATCACAACTGAGTTGCTTCCTGCAGCGCCATAGTTGTTGACACAAGCGATTCGATCTCTTGTATCCCAAGGGGTGAGTTGCTGGGGAATCTCCATTTTATCAGGCGCCAGTATCGGTATGTTGGGGTTTAACGATTGAAAGCTAGCCTGCGGGGGTATGCGGCCGTTTTTGAACATGAGAAGCGTTTTGATCAAGCCGGCCGCGCCAGACGCTGCTTCAGCGTGGCCAATGTTTCCCTTGATGGAAGAGAAGTATAGCTTCGACGTTCTGGAGGCCCCACCAAAGGCTTCTCGCAAGCTGGAAACCTCGATCGGATCACCAACGCTGGTGCCGGTACCATGGGCTTCGACATACGACACATCCTCGGGTGCAACATTCGCCAAGTGCATGACTTTTCTCAGAAGACTCGCCTGGGACCTTGCACTTGGCACCACTATAGGCCCTGCTTCATGGTTCTGATTTGTGGCAGAGCCGATGACAACTCCAAGAATGTTGTCATCCTCTTCGAGAGCAGCGGATAGAGATTTCAAGACAACAACACCAACGCCCTCGCCACGACAGTATCCATCGGCATGCGCATCGAACGGCTTACATTGACCGTTGGGACTCAGAAAGCCCGCTGCCTTAAGATCTCGGTAGTCATGCGGGCAAGTAATGATATTTGCGCCTCCTGCAACTGCACGGCTGCATTCTCCGGATGCAATGGCACGGCAAGCAGTATGTATAGCCACGAGCGAAGACGAACAGGCCGTATCAATAGTCATGGCTGGTCCACTCCAGCCGAAGTGATGGCTGATGGCACCACTTAGATAAGATCTCCCAGTACCGGTGGTTGCATATGCTGTCGGAGGGTGGCAGCTGAGGTTCTCCGCGTAGTTATTCATCACGGCACCGATGTAACATCCGTAGTCTTTTGGATCCGAAATCGTCTCTGGGCTGAGTTGCCCGGACGATGATAGAGCCTCGTACACGACCTCGAGTAGCTTTCTCTGCTGCGGGTCACATGCCATCGCCTCTCGGGACGACTTATTGAAGAACTTGTGATCGAATATATCGTGTTGGTCAACGAAGTTACCCCACCATTTGACCTTGGAGATGTCTTCGGCAAGTTGGTCTAGTCCAACTCGTCCAGGTGCAGGAGCAACTGTTGACCGCCCCGCCGACATGAGATCCCACAACTCATCGACTGATTTGGCGCCGGGGAATATCCCAGCCATACCGACGACTGCGACTGCGTGTGGCGGGAACTCAGACAGTGTACGCTTTCTTTTCGCGTCTGAAAGTGATTCGTAGTCATAATTTAGACCTGTTGCTTCCTCACTGCCGATGCTACCTGGTGGGGTATTAGGAGGTGTCTGCATTGGTGGATATGTCACTTCCCCTTTCTTGACGAATCCATCATGAGCTGGTCTTGTGGAAAGTCCAAGCGGATGTCGCAGGCTCAAGAAGCGAAGATCCAGATTTCCACCTAAGGATGGAGGGAAGTGCTGTGAGGCGCCTGCCACCGTGACACAGATCTGACCCGGTGGCAGAGAACCAATAGCGAGTGTGAGCGTTCGGTACCAGTCTACCGGCAATAATAGGGTATTATTCAATATTGTTCGAACGAGGCTGTCTTCAGTAACGAACCTCCCATCAACTGTGGATCTGACTGGGACGTGTAGCCGGACTGGACTAGGAAGCTGTAGGTCTGGCTGCTGTTCGAAAAAGTGGGCGAGTCGTTCTGCTTCGAGAGCATATATAGAAGAATGGAATCGTCCCCTAATCGGGACCTCGGCGACGAACCCAACTGTTGCGAGGGCGTCTTTTAGGCTCGACAAGCTATGGCGGGATGTTGTAAGTGTTACAGAAGCCTCATCGGTCGTGGCAGAAACATAAGTCTGATCAATTAGCTTGGTGATTTCGTGGGTCGGAGCGATTAAAATGGTGCTTACCTGGGGAAACTCGCGAATTATCTTTTCAATCTTCTCTCTATCCTGGGACATGTTCCTGCTCCCCCTGATTGAAACACAGCCTGACTCAAATCGGATTCTGTCCTTTTCAACATAGGCACCCACACCGACTGCGAGCTGCAAAGCACGGATAGTAATGTCAAGAAGCGCCTCTTCGGTCTGAGAAGCTGCCACAGTGACAGCACAGAGAAAACCAACACAGAAGCCGCAAATCCCCCCTGTCTGTAGCTTTTGTAGCATGGTCAACTGGGAGTCACCACCACCCAGTAGTCTTGCAAACAAGATGTATTGGACCATTTGTAAAAGAAAATTGATTGGGAAAGCAACCATAGGGGGAAGGCCCCCCTCGTCACGTGGGAGCAACCCATCGTTGGTGAGCCATGCTGTCAAAGATTGCAAATATGACTCTCCTTCTACTTGCAACAGTTCAGAATCAAATCTAACCAGTCTGGGCCAAATTGAGGGTAGTTTGTGAATAGCTGTAACAATCTTCGAGAGCTGGGGAATGGAGTTGAGGAGACGTCGTAGCTCGTTGAGATCCTCGGGGGAAACTCGCCCTTGAGGCCCAAACGCCAGCATAGAAGGAACTGACTTGCGAATCTGATTCATTGCGAGCTTGTTTGACCCGGGTGAACTGTTACAAAGATTGATGATTTTCGAGGCCCGTTGACCGACTTACAGAGAGAAAGGTCCAATATCGAGATGGAGTTCCTAGGCCCACAGCGACACCAGGAGTGACCAGTTGAGGTCTCCCAGATTGCGTCAACGCCATGCTGAACGGAGCTTGGGTCAAGATAGGCAAGGAGCTTTGACCGTCAATTGAGCATGGCTAGGACTTCAAAGTGAGCCCATAGATCAGCCCGTTCGTGATTCATGAGAACTAACCGACATGCTTGCCAGCATCGGAGTTTGAGGCCGGATGCGACGCCATCGTATACAAAGAAAGTAAGAATCCGGATGCCACACTCCGAACTTGCGCATAACATGACTCTACTAACGTTCTCACCGGCAGCTATGATGGTGGTGGGATGCCGGAAACCTTACATTGTACGCAGTAGTCTTCTGCTGAAGCCTCCTCCACGCAGGGGTCTCATTTCCTTATGCATGTGCCCTGCAATAGTCTGCCGTGTGGACGGGATCGTCCCGAGTTGCCACCGCGGAAGGAAGGCAGAAATTCCTTCGACTCAGCGGGTTGCATGCATGACATGTGCAACCTGTTTCACCGGGTCGTTGGTCTGAAGATCCTAGGGATCCGGCGGCATCTCTTCCTTGCCGCGCAAGCGAGATTTGGAGTACAAACTTTGTTGCTCAATCGGACTGCCTCATTTCCATTCTAGAATCCTGTAACTCGTGCAGCAATGTCTCTGTGCACCCCTGCAGCCCCTCCATGGCGCTTAGGATGGTGCCCCTCCGGTGCAATGTATGTTGTAATCTGCAGTTTGCCCCCTCTAATCATCATCGACAACCACATGTGAGCACCGCGAGACTCCTTTAGTTCCCTGTGCGATATGATACCGCGAAGAGAATTCCAGTACGCGTCAACGTATTGACCTCGACCATTATCTACCATCCACTTGGTGATTGCCTCTGCAATCGCCTGATCATCTGCGCCGTAATGACATACTGGAATGTAAAACTTCACGTCGGGTAACTCTTGTCGACGAAGGCCGATGTCAAAGTAATAAGCGAAGGTCCCCCAAAGGCCCGCAGTGTCAACGCCATCGGTTGAAACGTTGTATTGGGGTGCTTTCGGGAGATCTTGATCCTGAGGGAAGTCCGCAGGGAGATTGCAAACTGCCTTCATCAGCTCCCAGGCCTTTCCGAGTAGGTCTCCGGGGACTTCAATCTTGCCCCCCATCGTCAGAATGGATTTGACACTTTCGAACGACGTACGAGCCTCGACGCAGTAGAACTTCAGGCGCGCATCCGCTGGACGAACAACGTCAATACCCAACCACAGCGGTGTAAGTGTCAAGCCCAGGTCTGGCGCTTCTTCTTTCACAAAAGATAAAACGGTACCGATGGTAGGTGTGTCGGGGACCGCAGAGGTGATAGCATCTTCCCAGACGGTCATGGGAGTAAGACCGACTTGACCGAGCTTGCGCGGAAAGAAGTACGCCTTGGGGAGAATTTCGTGTCCCAGAAACTCGAACCCCAGACATACATTCGTCATGATTGGCCGTTCATTAGTCTCCAGGTACTTGTGCTGTGCTGCGTCGTAGAACTTCCCGATGAAGTGATTGAACAGGCTCATGTCGAGAGAGGGAATTTGGGGCGCCATGGAGTAGAGCATCTCGGTAGCCGGTTTGATGTTCAAAGGATCCATATAGGTGCCCGCAAATCGACTGAATGGCTCCATGACCATGCGAATTTCAGGCTTCGTGTCGGCTTCATTCCATCTCCAGCTGTACTCGATGTGTGTGCCATCCAGAGAAAGTCCGCTGTCACCCTTGGCAGAACCCAATGCGAGCACGCGAGGAGAAGAGCCTAGTCGAGGGGCCACCTGGTGATAAACGAACAGGAGAAACTCATATTGGGCCTCCTGACTGTAGTCCGCGTTGCGAAGAAGAGCAGCAAAATGAGGCCCGACCATGCTCCACCAATAGTCGCTGTGCTCGTCCCTGGGCGGCAGCCATTTCGACACTGATGATAGCGCCGACTTGGTGACTAGGTTGCTTCGCGCGTTTCCGTTCGTACTGGTCTTAGTTCTGCTAACTCGAGGCTTCGTTTTGTCTTTGAACGGCTGTCCAATGCGTTCAGCAGGCGAGCTTCTTATGACACTCGATACGACTCACCGAATCCCAAAGTGGCATCCTGACGACTGAAGCTGATTCCATCTTTCTTTGTCGCGAATCACGGTAAATCTTCACTGCGAAGATGAGTTATGCAGATCTTTCCAAACCCAACTGCTTGGATCGTGTTGTTCAGAAAGAAGAAGCTGAGCCAAAAGTGCTTCCAGCAACTATCTGACGCTATCGGCAGAATCCCTTGTGCGGGGTTGACGGGGCCATTACGTGATCCGTTTCTCTCAAACTACGGACCTGGTCCTGGGAAGAGCAGCTCTAGCTGTTGAAGTGGAAGTCTCTCGAGTCAAGAGTGTGACCGAAGATGTTGCTTTGCAAAACCTCCGAACAACTTGGATTGATTTGTTGATTTCTTGAAGCCCTCAAGGTTTCGGATATTGCTCATACCATTCGATCGCGGATTAGTCCGCGGTTATGATATTATCTTATGGTGTTATAGAACCTACGCTCGTTCCCCATCCCAGTGGCGCATTCAAAGAAAGAATTCTGCCCGACAAATGCTCGGCAGCTAGCTCATGAAGCCATGTTTGAAGTGACAGAATTCTGTTTGCCGGAACACTAGCCAGATCTGGCAGCTCTTTCAGATGATTTGCAAGGTTTCCCAAGACTTTCCATCCCAACACTTGTCGTCAAACTTTAAGTTTTGTTGGATTAGCTTCATCCCGGCTTGTGTGGGAGGCACGCGATGGCCACGGAGCTGTTCGTTCGGTTGGCCTCTGCCGTGCATCCATGCGAGTAATGTGTTGATCCATGTCTACACCCCACCTTGGGCAGCATAGGGTATCAAAGCTATTTCGGCGAATAGACTAGGCTAGATGTCTAGCTAGTGTCTGAGACGGATGGATCGCTCTTTCGCTGTATGCGTACCAGATGATGCGCGCCTCAAGCCATGAAGAGCCTATCTTCTGTCTGTAAGATATTGCCGGCGGAGTCCGTATCTAACGGCACAGCTATTTTTTATTTTCTTTATCCTCAGTCTCTTGGTGAAGAGAAATACCCACCATGGAGTTCTCTATGAAGTTTGATAAAAACAATGGCGCAGTCGTTGGTGGCGAGAGTCAGTCGCAGAGCTATCGTAGGGACCGAGCTTCGATCGTGGCCCAAGCTTCACGACCAGCTCGTTGGATTCTCGTTGGGTCGATTATCGCCCTCTTTGTGCTGATTTGGTCGAATATTTGGCCTGTCAGTCACCGCAACCAACGTATCTCGGATGCGGGCGTAGGCCCGCATGTCAAGCCCGCCGAGCAAGTAATTAGACGTTACAATCTTACAGTTGGGGCTCGATGGCTGAATCTAGGTTAGTTTTCTGAACTTCACAGTCATGTGCGAGATATTTCTGATGCATTTTTTCAGATGGTGGTTTTTGGAGAGGTTTCTATGTTTGCAATGGAGAGACACCATGTCCAACACTCTATGCTGAGGAAGGGGATATTGTTGAATTGAACGTGCATAACGACCTGTTTGCTCAGGTGTCTATCCATTGGTCGGGAATGAATCATCGAAAGTAAGCTGGTGATTTCTCCAAACAATTGCATATACGATGAGCTGAGCTGAGCTATTTGGGCAGATTCGGCTTCTGGAACGACGGAACTGGAGGTCTGAACCAAGTAAGAGGAAAACCCGTACTTTCTCGTCGGTATCTCTTACGCTAACCGAACCGATAGTATGGACTTCTGCAACGAGGGAACTTCACCTCCCGTTATGATACCACTGGACATTGGGGACTTAACTGGTACGCCGACCATACTGGTCTGGGCATCATGGACGGTGCTCACGGACTGACTTACGTCGCCCCGGCCCCTTCGCGCCCTCGTCCTTATCATGAAATAACTTCGTCCCCTACTGAGTTATCTCTTATTCACGAGGCAGAACAGAATTCACAACACATGCTGATCTATAACTACTTTCGACGAGATGCCGGATGGCGTGTTATGGAGTTGAAAGGGGAAGGGACGAACTTGAACTGCTACGATTCTATCCTCGTTAACTCTAAAGGTCGACGACACTGTCGTCATCCCGACTTTACTGAACTGGACGGGAAGCTGTTAGATGAGTCGGGTTGTGTGATTGAAAAAGGCAATGATGGAGTTCGCTGCACTCCCAGCAAGGCTGACTACGAGGTGAAGTGCTCCCACTTCTAGCTACATGTACGCATGCAACATCTTCCTATTTACTTACAGTGGTTGCAGATCATTGAAACTCACGGGAGACCTTGGATCATGCTCAATATTTTGAACATCGGATTCGAACATGCCGTTCACTTTAGCATTGATGACCACAAGATGTGGGTTGTTGCAAATGACGGCGGCTTCATCAAGCCAAAGCTTGTTGACGTTCTCTACATCACGAATGGGGCCCGCTATACTGTATTGGTGAAGCTGGACCAACCAGGAGACGACTACACGATGCGACTGGTATCGACCAGCAAGTCTCAAAACCTCCACGGCTATTCGATTCTAAGATATCCCGTGAGTCTAACCCATCAAGTATCAGTCCAGCACGGTTGACAAAAAGCCCAAGGCGTTGCGCTACCCAGCTCATGGTGCGCCCATGGAAGTTCAGAATCCACCAAGTGGCTCGCTGCCATGTGTAAGGCCCGATGGCGCGGTGGCACCCTCGTGCAAAATGGCGTCGACGGCATCTATGGCACCTTATGCGCTCTTCGCACCCCCAAAGGCCAACCGGACTCTTCACTTCAAGATTGATCAGCAGCCGTCGCGGTACGAGAAGCACGTCACTGAATTCTTTCTGAACCAGAAGCCTTGGCAACTGTATCACTCACAGATGGGGCCGCTGCTCTTCGTTGACAATGTCTCGGCCGTGGAGCCCCCCGTGGTGGGTGGTTTGCCGTGGGGAACCACAGTTGACGTGATCGTCCAGAACACAGTCGACGAGGTGATGCCACTCTACAAGCACGGCGACCCCATGTTCCTTGTCGGTTCCCAGCCCAACGCGACCTGGAAATGGGACACCGTGGAAGATGCGCTTGCAGCCGGAGTAAAGCACCTTAATGTCCGAAATCCCCCTTTGCAGCTGGTTCATGACGTGCCACCCCTGGGTTGGGCAGTACTCCGGTGGCAGATTCGGGTCCGTGGTGCCACCATGCTGCACTCCAACAAGTTCAAATACTACGCGGTGAGTTCAGGCTCCCTTCCATTATCCTTCTACGCGACCCCAGCCCCGGCTGACCCCGCATTCAGATGGGCATGTCTGTACCCCTGCTTGAGGGCATGGACTCAAGCATGCGGGACGAGGTGCCAGAACATGTGAAGCACATGCCGCATGTTGAATTCGTGCCAAATAATGATGGAGTATTTGGTTAAGCTTGGGCACACGGAGCAACTTGCCTAGAATAGTGTTGTTTTAGGTAGTCAAACGGCGAGTTCTTTCTGCCCGCACCCACCTCGTGTCAATAAGCTTTCAACTAGTTCACTTTGGTCGTGAAGTACCTCAGATTGCAACACGCTCGGAGTTGATTACGCACAACTCAATGACCAACAACATTATTAGGCGCTTACTTTACCTCAAATGGTTTGATCGATCTGCAACAAAAAGTCAAACGAAGCTGGCTCGACGGGCGGTTGATTAGTTAGGTTAGACGGAAACCAAACGGAATAAAGTTCCCCGGAGCCACCCGACTGGCTCCCAACGTGGTGCGTGTTTTACGGCGTCCCTTCGGCATCCCATCGGTTTCTATGACACGCAGCCATCATTTTCGACACCTTATATATGACTCAAGAGGTACAACTGCAAAGTCGAATGGCAGTTTTCATTTGTAAATCTTGACAAAGTGTTTTTAGTTGCTTTTATGGTCATCGAGCGTCGTTCGTTGAAGCTTACTACCGCGCTTAGTTCTGGGTTTGGGCGGAATAATATTCATCGCAATAGAATGTTGCATGATTCTTCGCTGGCATGCAGTCTACGACCTTATTTCGGATGACTTCTAATGAAATAAGCTTTCTGCCTCTGATCATATGGAAGAACCTTAATGGCCGAGATGCGCCACCTATCGACACGAAAAATACGATAGTATTGCTTCATGAATCGCTGACATAAACCTTGTTCACCGCAAACAGTAGCTCTACGCCGTAAGATTCCCCAAAGCATATCGACAGAGATAGTCGGATTTTCCAAGACCCAACCATCTGTCACCCATTACAAACATCAAAACAGGCCACAAGACGCGCCCCTTACCCAGGCTTCTCACCCGCGCCACTTCCTGAATACCTATCTCCGTCGGGTTATCCACTGCCAGTATGCTCCCCACTTACGTCCCTGTCCAGAAGGTCGAAGCGAAGAATGGCATCGTCTATGCCTATCGACGACTTGGCTCCGCCGAAGGTATCCCTCTCGTGTTGCACATGCATGTGAGTGGCACCCGCGTCGATCCAGATCCGATAGCTGATGATTTTCAGGTGAGGGCCTCGATGGGTTACTGGGATCCCGTGTTCATACGCCCGCTTGCGATGAAGCGCCCGGTCATCATGTTCGACCCGCCGGCAGTTGGACAGACCACGGGCGACACCCAACGCACCCCAATCGACAGTATGTGCTCCTGTACCTTGTCAATTAGTCAAGCCGTCAGCTGATCCATGCTTCGTAGTAAATATAATGGGAGACGATCTGAACGCGTTCCTTGATGCCTTGTCCCTCGATTACATTGACTTGCTTGGCTTCTCCATCGGAAGCATGGCCTGCCAAATGGCAACACTATCAAAGCCAGATAGGGTGAGGCGTCTAATTCTAGTTGGCGCTGATCCTTCCGGGCCAACCCCAGGGGACCACTTTTGGCCCCGGACCGATCCGAACCTGGATCGTTTCCTGTCCTTGCAGCGCAGTGCCTCCGAGGCGGACTGGCAGGCCGCTTACACTCTGACTTTCTTCCGCAATGACGACCAAGGCAGGGCATCTGCCGATGCTTACTTCAAACGCTTGCGGCAGAGTGAGTTCAATGAAAATGCTGCCGATGGAGCATTACCAACCTTTAACGACGTGGAAAGCTTCATGATACAGTTGGCGTGTATCAAGAACTGGTGCGCGCCGGGTGACAAGAACAAACATTCGTACTACAGACTTCACGAGCTTACAATGCCCGTGCTCGTTATGACGGGCGACGATGACTACCTGGTCCCTACGCCTCGGAGCTATGAGCTTCTGGATAGGATACCCAACTGCATGCTAGTCATTTGGCCTCGGGCCGGACATGCGTCTATCTGGCAGTACGCTGAGAATAACGCGGCCAGGATTAATGAGTTCTTGGACAGCAACCCTGACAATTACGTGGAACCACGCTTGTGAAGGCTTGTTCATGAAAGGTTGCAATGGTAGTAGTTTGAAAGTCTACTTGGATCACAACACCCTTCACTCATTGTAAAGTCCGAAGCACTCGCAGATTCTAGTTTCGAAGAATGAAACAATGCACTTGCGATGGTTTCCCATAATGGCACTCACTGAACCTCGCTTACCCCCCCGCATGAACACTGCGACTCCCCGGATTACTCCACAGCTTGGATCCCTACCCCGGGGAGCACGCGGGCTCCTTGCCGGTACGAATGACTCGGACATGAAGCTTCATCCCGGAGCTAGTGGGATTCACGTCAATGCGCCAGCACCTGATGGGCCTCATAGGGATTACTGGTCTGGAGAGAGTGGAATAGTTACCGCGGATCTGAGAAACTATCGGAGGTTAGGCTGTGAGTTGGGGGTCGACTGTCTTTTAGTGCAGGTAGTATGGAAAAGCCCACGGCAGAGGTTCGACTTACTCTGGCGGAATACATCATACAGAGTATCTTGAGTCCATCTTGCTGTTGAAGCCCGTCAAGCTCTTCCAAAAGGTGCCTGAACATAGTGTGAACAAAATTGAAGTACCGTTCTTGAAATGAGGCATGTCAGAGTCGTGGGGTTCTTTCTTCCTGCGGTTGCGGTGGTCTTGGGCAAGGAAGTCCGAAGATACAATCTTACATTGACATATGCTTGGGATAAACAAGGTGCAGCCTAATTGACCCTTTTCATTTATTCATTCTGACTGAGACGCAGATGGTCACGGCCGTCCGACCTATCTCATCAATGGAAATACTCCTGGGCCTGTACTTACCGTCGAGGAGGGGGAAACCCTCGAAGCATTTGTGGACAATCAACTTCCAATTGAAACCACTATTCACTGGTACTCTCTTGTGCAAGATATTTCCTATGAAGTGAAACAACATCTAACGGAACACAGGCACGGAATTTATCAAATTCACGAGCCCTGGAATGACGGCGTTCCAGGCGTTACCCAGGTCAGCATTTCCTTGAACATCATGCACCTGTCACCGCTCGTCTAACAGAGTGAAGTGGGCCACCGAGCCCAGAGATAACTACACTTATCGATTCACACCTGAAGGACAGTACGGAAGCTACTTCTATCATGGTCATTTTGGCCCCGCCTTCTCTGATGTAAGTGGTAACTCGACTTGGCTCAACATCCATCGATTAGGCTCACCAGGATGTAATCAGGGCCAAAGGGGTCCAATCTGGATCGTGCCAGCTGCCTGGCGTCCTCGACCGTATCATCTCATATCCGACAATGATCACGACATCCGGGCCATGCGTGCAGCGGAAAGTAGCCCACGGCATGTCATAGTTGCTGACTGGAATGATCAGCCAATGGACATGTATCTCATACGCTTCCGCGACACTGGATATATCCCAATATGCGCCAACAGTCTGACGCTTAACGGGCGGGGCGGCACGCGATGCGAGTCTGCTCGTGATCTCGAAGATGCTGGTGGACCTGGACGCAATGAGAGGGGCTGTCGCTACCTGATTCCTGGCCATGAGTACACCAACCCTGAATACTGCACCGAGACACGTCCGGAACTGGAAGTCATCCAAGCCGGTCCAGGAGAAGAATGGATCTGGATCAATTTCATTCACTCTGGTGCCCATCATTCTTTGGCGATCAGTATCGACGAGCACGAATTCTGGGTTGTAGGGGCTGATGGCGAGTTTGTGCACCCGCAAAAGGTCGTAAGAACTCATGTCAATCTCGGCGAAAGAACGAGGTAAGACTAAAGTTCATGCGCTTCACTCACCTCCTGCTTCGGACTACTGATCCATCGTCAATGCAGCATTCTAGTCAAATTAGACAAGCCTGCTGGAGACTATGCCTTGAGACTGCATTCTCTACGATCTGAGCAAATGATTCAGGGAGCCGGCATCTTGCGATATGCAGCAACAAAGGTGAGATTGAATCGACATCGCTGCTCATGTTCTATATGGGAAATGAATGAGGCTAATGAGAAGTTCTCGCAGGATCTATCCAAGAACTCCAATCGAACAATCCCCAACACCAAACCGTGGCTACATCTCAACGGTAGTCTTGTCAACCCTACGAACAAGGTCATGGAAGAAACCAGGCTATCTCCATTTCCACCGCGGCCACCGCCCCAGAAAGCAGACTTCACGCTGAAATTCACAGTCAACAACACGGGACCATCGACATGGGTCCTCAACGCAGCACCACATGAGTTCTTCCGTCAGAATGTTCCTCCCATTTTATGGAACGAAAAGTCGCGCGGCAAGACGTCATGGGGAAATTCACACGGATTTCTCAAAAACGGATCCGTTGTCGATTTGGTTATTGAGAATGGAGCCAAGGTTGACGCGAGCCACCCTTTCCACAAGCACAACCACAAAGTCTTCATCATCGGGCAGGGGGGAGGCGGCTTTCCTTGGAAAGACGTCGACGACGCCATCCAGCACGGGGCCGTAAAATACTTCAATTTAGATAATCCGCCTTACCGAGACGGGTTTACATTGCAAGCGGGGGAAGGAAAGTTCGTTGTGGTCCGCTACAAGATTTACTTTCCTGCTGTCAGCATGCTGCATTGTCACATGATCCATCATTTCGCGGTAAGCCTCAATCTCTCAAATCCTATAGGTCCTCGGTCACTAACCCGGCAACGACGGTAGAGCGGGCAGCAGGTTATTCTACTAGAGGGAATGGAGGTCATGCCTCCAGTACCAGAGGAGTTGAAGAACAAACCTCATGTGGAGTTTCAGATGCCTCCGCGCTACGGACCGCTGGACTGATCGGGTGTCTCAAAGGTTGCCGGCCGCCAGAATGGCTTATTTCAGCGGCCATTTGAGTCGCGTCTCTGACAGTCCTATGACTGTGTGGATTGCTCCAATCACTCAATAGTAATTCAAAGTTGCAACAGAGAGTTCTCCCTCACCTAGCATTGAGTACTAAGTGAAGATTGGGCTGCTGAACTTCAGGTTCCAAGTTTTAGCGGCTGTCCATAACTAATCCATAAGATAAAGGGTCTTGGCCGTCCAGGTCGGAGAATCCTTTGAAGTGCGCCGCGGATGATACTGAGGTTGTGCCGTTGCACTGCATGAGCTAGCGGTTAGCCTCTTGGAAACTCGAACCTCGAACCTCGGCTTTGACTCAGATATGTCTTAGTTAATATTGATTCTCGGCATTCAAGAACAACAGGTATTGGTTGCATCTTATTGCCGAGACGGGCTTGACATCGCAACTTCTTCCAATGTGAGCAAGCTGCGGTGCGTCAACAGAAATTTGCATCTGAACATTTTTCCCGGTCAATGTCTTCAATATCGTCCTCAAGTTGCGCAAGGCCAGTCATTTGACGAGGCCCCTTACCGATGAATACCACACTCAATTGGAGAAAGCATGAAAACAGTAAGCGCATCTCCAGAAATTTCTCGTGTTTTTCATATCGCGGTCTATTTGGTGTGCGAAAACGAGCTTGGAATTGACGTCGACTGCTCCCGGCCCGAGTCAGGCGCATCAAAACAACCCCTAACCCGAATCCACGCCAGTCGGAGGCCCCGCTACACCTAATTAATCTTGTCCCGGGCTGTCCTCGCTCTGTTGCCACTGTTCCTAGCTGTTTCTGGCTATTCCGTGGAAATATTTCGCCCATGTCACTCCACAAATAGCACGACGGGAAAGGGGCATCATCTTGGCAATCTCAAAAGAGCACACTAGCAACGGCTTTTCTCTCCACAATAGCTGCTACCGAGGCACGCCTTTTTTTCTGCTAAGCTTTATTACCCAATGCAAAGGGTATCAGCCGAGGAACCTGAGTGGCCTGGTGGTATTTGTATATAGTGGACGGGAACCCCTCGGCCGATATGGGATTGTTTTGTTTACGCACGACACCGGCGTCACCACCAACTGCATTCACATTCTTTTTGAACTCGCCGTGATGTCCGTCTTAACTCTTAATGACCCTCGGGTCAAGTACCAGACCGCCACGCTGAATGGCGTCGAGTACAACTACATCCTCGCAGAGCCGAAGAATGTCGTCGGCACGATTTTCCTCATCCACGGATGGCCTGATATGTCTCTGGGATGGCGCAACCAGACCCCTTACCTTCTTTCGAAAGGCCTCCGAGTTGTGGCTCCTGACATGATGGGCTACGGTGGCACGGATGCGCCGGAAGATGTCAACTTCTAGTGAGTGAAGACTTCAAACATGCCATACTCCGGGAAGATGCTTACCGACCCTGTCCAGCACCTTCAAGCGCGCCTCAGACGACATCGCCGCCCTCGCAAGCCACCTCGGCTTCTCCCGCATCATCCTCGGCGGACACGACTGGGGTGGTGCCGTGGTCTACCGCGCCGCCCTTTGGCATCCCGAGCTGATCTCCGCCTTCTTCGTTATCAGCACGCCCTTCGCGCCCCCGCGTATTACATACATCGACCAGGCCGTCGCCCTGCCCACGCTGGACTACCAGCAGCAGTTCCGCACCGACGCTGTCCAGGACTACATCGGCCTCCCCGAGGCCCAAAACGCCACGCGCGTACGCCAGATCCTGAACACTATCTACGGCGTCAGACTGCCCGGCGGCGGGTCGGCGTTTAACTCGAGCGGCGCGGGGTTCACGTTCGATCTACTTGACGACGTGACGGAGGACACGCCGCTGCTGACCGCGGAGGAAATGGACTACTACGTCGAGAACTACGTCAGCGACCCGTTCAACAGGACCCTGAACTGGTACCGCACCGGCGAGCTCAACTGGCAGGACGAGCTGGCGCTGGTGCCAGCGAATGCTTCGTATACGGCTAAATACACTCAGCCCGCGCTATATATCGGTGGCTCGCTGGATACGGCGCTGCCTCCGGTGTTGTCGACAGGGATGGAGACGTACTTTAACAGCCTGTCGCGGGGTGAGGTGAACGGCACTCACTGGGTGATGTGGGAGAAGCCCGAGGATGTTAACTCCTATGTTGGAAACTGGCTCGCCAGCTCGGTTCTTGGCAATGTGACCATTGGCCTGAACCTGACCGCTGCGAGTGCTCTCCTTCACTAAAGATATCCTAGCCTAGTACTCGAACCAGCCAAGAGTTTTTAATAATGTACATATTCAAGCCATCATCACATGAGTAATGAAATCATCGAACACTCTCTATATATTCAGCGAAAGTAACAAGAAGACAACTGCGTCTATCACCAACAATTTCTATATACGGTCTAACATGTCTTTCCATTTCCCCTGCCTACTCTTTGTAAGCTGTTGCGTATTTCGCAAGCAGCCACATCACGTATTGCGTAATGTGACTACCATGACTGAGCAGCTCAAAGTCCAAACGTGATTACTCGGGCTTACGGATCCAGACGAGGAGGTCACCGTTGCCGTAAGCAAACTCAGACCCCTGGACAGTGTTGTCCTTCAGGGTGCACGCGTCCATGATATAGCCAGCACCGCGAGCGACATCATTGCTAGAGGGGGAGAAAATAACGTCAGCATATTTTGTTTCACGACCAAACGCTACTCTACTCTGACCAAACATGGGGAATTGTCCTGGGATTTGAGAGTATAGGAGAAGAAAGATCTCACCAGGACGAGGCTGCGGGAATGCTGCCCCCAGTGGTGCCCGTGATCTGGGCATTGCGGATGGTACAGAAGTGGCTCTTCGCGTTGGTGACGACGCAAGATGTGCTGCCGAGGCCGGCGAGGTAGTTGATGCACGAGACGGCGTCGGTGACCTATTGATCCATGCAAAGAGTCAGTCATGTGGCCGCTTAAGTATTTTCAGAGGGCACCGCGAAGAACCGTACCGAAGCCTGGCTGCCGGCGATGGTGTTACACGTGACACGCTTGCGAACGCGGCCGTAATCCCAGTCTGGGGAAGCTGCGTCGGTGGTATCGTCACGCTTGCCATAGTCCCAGTCAGGGGTAGCTGCCTCAGCATCGTCACGCTTGCGAGCGCGGCCGTAGTCCCAGTCCAAGGCAGCAGCCTCGCTGGCGTTGACGGACTTGTAGTACGCCTCGACGGCCTCCTGAGGCGTGAGGTTGTCGCCGTGCGGGTTGGCGATGATGCCGTCGACCCACTTGACGAAGGAGAAGATCTCGGGGGCCTGAGTTGCGGTGGGTGCGGCGGCGGCGAGAGGGGCCAGAGCGGCCAGGGTGGCGACGGCGCCGAGGACGTAGTTGACCATTGTAAAGTTATAGATTAGAGGCAGGTGGTTAGGGACTTGGGTGAGCTGCTGAGGAGAGAGAGCGGAAAGGAAGTGTGATGATTGATGGTCTCGAGCTACTTTATATACGAGATGGCCTCGCTGTGGAGGACTATGGCTTCGCAACTGGACCATGTAAGTGCTTGCCCACAAAGTACTATCCTCGCAAGAGGCCAGCACCAAAGTCCCATATTAAGCGTAGCCCACCCTGTGAGAGGTTACACAGTAGGTTACTCCAGCAAGAGCACTTCGGCTGGTGCTTCGCCCAGTAACAAGATCGCAGTATAAACACCAAAGTTCCATACTCACTCAACGTACCGCACCAAAGATCCATCTTCAGATCCTGTCTCCAGCAACTAGACCTCGCCACGGCGGCCGACCTCGCCCTTGTAAAGCAGCAAGCGGTCAACCCGCAGTAAGACCTAGCGAAGTCGAGACGAACCTCCGAGCCAGCCAGATGACGGACCCCGCTAAACAAGGCTCATGATCACCCAAGGGAACCATCACATTTGTTCCCCTCCAGCCCCGTAAGGCTAGCAGGGTCCAGTCCCAAGGCCCAGATCGTCCTTGGTACGGAAGCACGATGCAGGTCTGACGCGGCATCGTAGATGACTGCGATGCCGTTCCAGGGGTTCCGTGAGCCGCTTTCGCTAGTCGCAAGCGAGAAGAAGAAAAAAAAGCTTGAACAAAAGGTCCAAAAACGACTTGCTCGTTAGGGCCCAGCGCGCGCCAGTTTTTATATTGAAAAGCGGGACCGGGCCGAGAGACTGGTGGAAACACTGGTGTATCCGTACCGTCTTGCAAGTGTCAAGCCACCTCGGCAAAGTCCCGACTCAATTATATGTTCGTCAGAGTCAGAAGAATACGTAGACTTCAGCCTGATTTCAAATCCCATACTGACCGTCCCCGGAGGAAATGGCCGAAAAGGAGCTCTACCGCAGAATCCCATCACGCTTACGATCTGCTGGACCTCCCCAAGCCGTTTTTCTCCATATCAAAAGTCCCATCCGCCAAAATCTAGACCAGGGTTGGGTTTCACTCGTCCACCAATCAAAGCCAGCAGGTATCCCGTAGAATCGTGAATCCACCGAGAATTTATTTATGATAAGCACTTTGGTGTGCTCAAATACCGTATGCGAATTACTCTGGATCAAATAGTTAGGATGTGATCTGACCGGGGGCGGTAGCTCAACTCCATACTGTGGCGGCCGATCCCTGTGATAGACCCCACGATGTGCCCAGACTACTAGGCAAGAACCGCCACTGACCATGATTCTCCTCTTAAGACTAAAGTTCGGGTCTTCAACACGGAGGCGGCCGATCCTTGTTGCTTAGCAATCTCAGCGTTCGCTGTTGCTGAAGATGTGGACTGTCTACCACTACTCTCATTCCGCAAAAGCCATGACCTACGAGATGAAGAGACTTCTGAAACCAAAGGAAATAAAACAGAATATTCGTGAAGCCTCCCTGTCTCTCCTCTCTTTCTCCCTTTCTCTCGCTGTGGTATACTAATAAGGAATCCAGCCACTAATCATAATCCAGCGGAGGTGTGGTCCGCCTTTCCAGAGGGCGATCGGCTATCAAATTCGGAAACACCGCTCATATCACAGGCCACTACTACTATTCAATAACTCTTTGATTTCCGTTCTCTCAGCACAGCCCCTGAGTCAAGAGAAATCATCTTGGAACGATGCCATGGAAGTCATTAGCAGCCTTACTTTCTCCCATCATCATTTTTTCTCCATTACCACACTGTGTGAAAATTGAACAAGTTCACACGTAGTTCTTGTGAAGCGAGTGAGAAAGCCTTGCAACTTGACTTGCACTCATACAAGGTACTCACCAGCCTGAAGGTAGTCCTCCTAATCACAGCAACTGCGGGCTGATGATTATGATGATGCTTCTAATCGCCAATTGACCAAACACACAAAGTCATATTCATAACCAGGCTTCGGAAGCCCGCTCACATAGACATGACCACTGCCTTTGGCTAGTCCAGTAAAAGAAGAACCCATCGCAACTAACCAAGAGCTTCGAAACTACAACAACGCACCAAAACCGCTCGCAGAAAGCGACCAGAAGAATGGGTGGATAAAAGGCACAGGCCAGATGAACGTGACCCAATCATCTGATCCGCAAACTTCAGACGGGTCCGATCGCGGGGTGGTTCAACACGGGTACTGAACATCCTTTCTCGGGACCGACCGCCCTCGGATTCCTTCTTTTCAACAATATCTGTGGGCGATGTAATCAACTCAACAATGGCATTATGGAGGATTCAAACTATGAATCAAACGCTCAGGTGCAAACTTGTATGGACGCAGATGCTGTTATGTAGACGTGTAGTCTGGCAGGATTGCATGGGGAAATTGTGACACATCACGAATGCCATGTTGGGAGGTCAAATGCCATTAAACCAGTCTGGGTGGGTATTGTCTGTTTACGAGAATGAGCTTTCAAAGTCTCGGTCGCTTAAATAAAACTGTGCATTACGCTGTATTGGATATCTGCCAAGTGCAAAGAACATAACAGTATCAACCTAATCTACATACTTCGTGTCTAATTAAGCCTATGGCCCCAATCATCTCATGTACTGTCTTCACTGTCGTTAGTAATTTCTATCCTTGGTATCGTCCCATCGAATATTTCGTCGCTTTCTAGAGCGCCCAAGCCAAGCCATCCTCGAAGGGCGTCGATGGCCTTGTGGTACTCCACCATGACACTCTCTTTCGGCGTGAATGGTGGCGGCTTATCCCATGCATGCTTTTCTGTGTCAACCACGCGAGTGCTGATCCGGCCTCCACGGGTCTGCACCCTTTCAGCAAACTTCTGTCCCTCCAGTAGAAGCATATCGTATTCGCACATGCATAGGTGGATGGGTGGGAGCCGGTCTATCATCTCGTCTATCATCAGTCCCGGGGAAAGCCGCGGATCGTCGCGCTCAGACCTGGGCCGAGGAGGATAGACATAGGATGCGTCAAAGAGATCGGTCATGCCCTTTGGCAGAGTCATGTCTGGTCTGCCACATGTCTCGCGCTTCATTGGCCTCGTGATTGTCCAATCGAGGAGCGGGTAGAAGAGCACGATCCCGGAAATATCGGGGACCGAGAATTTAAGCTCATAACCCCACCTCTCTGGCTGTTGCAGGAGGTTCCAACTGGCGAGCGCCAATGTGCCTCCGGCCGAGAAACCCGACAGGAAGAGTTTCGATTTGTCGAGGAGGAACTCATCTGCACGTGCAATGATTTGCAGGATAGAGTCGGCAGCATCCTCCACCGGGGTGGGGAAGGGATAGCCCGGAGCCAGGCGATAGCTGACGGAGAAAACGACGGCGTTTAGTGCCGAAGCTACGGCGCCGGCCCATCGGGCGTCATCGGTGCCTTGTCCCAGGATGAAGCCTCCGCCATGAAAGTTGACGACGGCAGGGAAATTCCCGGTGGGCTTGCCAGCCTTGGTGTGGGGAGGGAGGTAGACATCGACCCTGATCTTCTCTGGACCAGACCATTCTGACAACGTTGAGTCCAGCCAGATGACCCTATTCGCAGCGGGAGGGACGGGAGCGGACAGGTTCTGCAGGCCGAAGGCAAATGCAGCCCCGGAACGCAGGGCAACCGCGTTGGCGGTCAGGCGCCAACGGGCGATGTTCTCTAGTGGGTTGTCATATTCACCGTCGGGAGTGCCGGCTGTGCTGGTAGCGGCGCTGTTGACCTTGCTGTTGGCCTTGCTCCCGTTCTTGCTGCCATTCTTGCTAGTCTTGGACAGGTTCGATATGTTGGAGACGGTGCGGGTGAGCCTGTTGGACTTCATTGGGAGTGCGGAATGGGCGGAAGCGATGCAGCTGCAGGTGACGGGGTGGTGGCCGGTGGGTGCTGAGAAATTCGGACTATCGGACGCAAATCAGAAGAACATTGTCGAACGACGGATGCGGTGAGGCCAATGAGGGCCGCTGGAGTCCGGGTGCGACGGAAACAGAGGACGATTGATAATGGGTGGGAGGAGTAAGAAGTAGGGAAGATGGAGACGGGTTGACAAATCAAGGGCTCGATAGGAAGCTTTGGGTGGCACCCGGAGAGGTAAAAGGTCGGCGGGCTACTGGCGGCTCCGGGCTGGTGGTGGAGGTTGGGCGTCAGGTGTCGTTGACGTTGAAAGTTGGTTGGACTTGGCGGAGGTGTCCTGCGGTAGCCGGGACAGCCTTGGCAGATGAGATCGGGGTCTCTTGTTCGAGTTGGAGGGGAGGATCAGCCTGGCGAGGTAGCCTGTTTGTTCGTTGAGGGTGTTGATGTCGGCACGTCGAGCCTTTGCTGAGGCTTGCCTTGAGACGAAAACCTGCCAGTCTGAGACGAGACAGTGGCTGGGGTAGCGTCGGAGTGTTGCAATGACAACAGCAGAGCGGTAACAGGAAAACGGCGCGGCGGATGAGCTGGAAGAGTTACTGGCGGCCTCGTTCGAGAAAGTGACTCGCTGGTGAGGTGGTAGACGTGGCTAGGGAGTGACGGGGTTCGACGGGTGCCGGCGATCTGACGTCAGTAGAGGCTCACCAGGTGCAGCAGAGTGCAGGTGTGGGGCCGTACCTTCCGGGATGTGATCGGAGCTACCTGCGGGATGCAGATGTCGCGGTTTCCAGACGATGCCAGAAGACGGGAACCTAAGCAGCGGAGACGACATTCCCTTCCACCACACCTAGGTAAGTAGAGTGTAAGGTGAAAGGTATCAGGGATCTGCCCCGGAGCAAACGGTCCTCGACTGGCTGCTGCAAAATGCAAAATGATATCAGCCAGTCACGAGCGTGGTTTCGCCATCCGTGACCTTTCCTTCCCTTGCCCCTTCCACCTTCCCCGGCTCTTTGCTGTTTCCTCTCTTCCCGTGTTTTTGGCGGTACGTACCGCAGTGCATGTACCATGCCCCACACCAAATGACGCCGCACTGACACCACATGGTCGCCGCGGGTAGGCACTCTAAAAAGAGAGAGAAGAAAAAAAAAGTGAGGTAGTCACGACGTGAGTTTGTTGCCAGGGAAGGGACCACCGGGGGCCACCGCCCAGCATTGTCCGATGCACCTGCGATCGATCCATTGCTCCTGCCTTTCTCTGTTGCTTTCGGCAAACTTTTTTCGACTCGTGCCTGCCCTGTCCGCAACTGCACAAAAGAGGTAGGGCAGGTAGGGCAGGTACTCTCTCCAGCAGGTACCGTGTACTTCGTCTCTGCCCTTGGCGCCCTGACGTATCTTTACCACCCGAACGTCAGTCTGGAACATGCCCGCCCTGCCGTACTGCCGTGTAAGCGTCTTGGTCGCCGCCTGGAACCAAGACTTGCGCGGTCTGAAGTCGCAGCTGCTTGATCATGGTCAAGTCACACGTACCTGATGCCCAATGTAAAGGGCTGAATCTATGGACGGGTACAGGTAGCAGCAGCAGCGTTCCTCCCGGGCGGAGGGCCTTGTCCGCCGCGGACTCTGATGTGCGCCGAGTGCCCTCATCATGACTGTTGTCGGTGTCCTTCTTGTCCATGCCACCCTTTTTATCTTTGTCATCCACCCTCCCCAGCTCCCGTCCCTTCTGCTTCTTGCTTATTCGTCCTCAAAGTCCCGTGTGTCCAGACTGGTACCTGCAGTGATCTACCCATATATCCCCTCCTCCCCCAAAACTTGTCTTGGCTCTTCTCACGACGTATTCTTCCTAATACTACCCGTTGCCGAGGAACCAACAGCATCTACACACACACACCTCAACACCTCACACCCGACACTCGCCAAGGGGCGGCGACAGTGACACAGCAACATCAACATGATGGAGTCAGAGACCCCAAGGGCACCGCCCTCGACGAACCCCCTGTCGCGTATTGCGCACAGGTTGTCCATCAAGAGCAGCTCGGACCAATCCACCCAGTCCACCACAAAAACAACCGTATATGAAAAACAGACTCCGAGGTCGAGCAAGACTAGTCAATCTAGTGGTTCAAGCAAGTCTAGCTACGGCAGAAGCCCGACGAGGAGTGGCGAGTTGAAGAGGATAGAACGGGGCCAGAAGCTGGAGCGGCGCGAGCAGCTGCAACGCGAGCTGGAGGAGCGCAGGAGGCGAGAATACGAGGAGGCGCGCAAGATCGAAGACGACGAGACGAAAGCCCGCTACGGCGAGGGAAACGAGGAAAGCTACCCAACCGAACTCAACACCATCGCCGAGGTGGGCCAACTTGGTATCGGTTCCAAAGTCACCTTCCGCGCCCGAATCCACACACAGCGCAACATCTCCAAGCACCTCGACTTTATTCTGTTCCGCGACCAGACTGACACCATCCAGGGAGTACTGCATGACGTGACGCCAAACATGGTCAAGTGGGTGCAACGACTGCACCCCGAGTCCATCGTCCAGGTTTCCGGTTCTCTGAAGAAACCCGTCGAGGACGTCAAGTCAGCGTACCACCACGATGTTGAGGTCGATATCTACTCCATCCACGTACTCAACCCCGCCCAAGCGCCTCCTTTCAGCAACTACCAACCCCCCGAGAGCATGAACAACAGGCTTAACAACCGCGTCCTCGACTTGCGACATCCCTCCAACCAAGCCCTCTTCCGTGTCCGTGCCATGATCACCCGAAAGTTCCGCGAAACCCTCGACAACAATGGCTTCATAGAGATTCAAACACCAAAGTTGCAGCCAGCTGCCACAGAAAGTGGCGCTGAAGTCTTCAAGCTCAACTACTTTGGCCGCCGCGCCTTCTTGGCGCAGAGCCCCCAATTGGCCAAGCAGATGGCTATTTCAGCCGACTTTGGCAAGGTCTATGAGGTATGCATTGCGTTGAGCGACGCGTTGGGATGAACCGTTACTGACACCTGTAGGTTGGCCCTGTCTTCCGTGCCGAAAATTCCAACACCCACCGCCACTTGACAGAGTACACCGGCCTCGACATTGAGATGAAGATTCACAAGCATTACCACGAACTTCTGAAGGTTCTTGACCAGGTTCTCAAGAACATCTTTACCGCAGTGCACGCCATGCCTGAGCTCAAAATTATCCGGGAGAGGTGGCCAAGTGAAGATCTCGTCTGGCTCGAGGAGACCCCCATCATCCCTTTCCCCGAGGGTCTGCAGATGCTGCGCGATGACGGCCGAGACGTCGCCGACGAAGATCTTTCAACTCGGGACGAGATCAGACTCGGAGAGCTGGTGAAGGAAAAGTACAAGACCGATTACTACATACTCGACAAATTTCCCGCCAACGCCCGTCCATTCTACACTCACAAAGCCGAGGACCCCTTCTGGACAAACTCTTTCGATATCTTCGTTCGCGGCCAAGAAATCTGCACAGGCGGTCAACGCATCAACAACCCCAAGGAATTGCGAAAGAGCATGGCCGAGAATGGAATCTCGGAAGACGAAATGTCGGAGTATCTTGAAGCATTCGACCTGGGTGCTCCCCAACACGGTGGCGCAGGTCTTGGACTTGACCGTATTGTTTTCCTCCTTCTCAATTTGGGTGATATCCGATACGGGTCACTCTTCTACCGCGATCCTAAGTCCCTACCTCAACGCTCCTTCAACCTCCCCCACCCTAACGCAGACACCACCAAAATCAGGGCAAGCAGAGAAATGCCGGCTCTCGAGGAACTCATCGCCAACTACGGTGATGCCACCAACACATCCTGGCTGGATGAGCGCTTTGAGCTATGGCGCCATAGCAGCGGAGCCGCCGTCGGCTACGTCAAACAAGGCAAATTTGCCATGATCACTGGTGATCCTCTATGCGACCGCGGCCAGTACGAGGAAGTCATTCCTGCTTTTGTGGAGTTCGTAACGAAGGAGCTCAAGCTCACGCCGGTGTGGTTGCTTGTCTCCAACAAAGTCCAGGAAATTCTCGGTCGGCGCATGGGCTGGCGCACCATGTCCTGTGCTGAAGAGCAACGCGCCGATGCCGACCAGCATACCACGCCAGATAACCGTCTTGCTCGTCGCGTCAAGCGGGAGGGTATCAAGATCCACGAGGTGAAGCCCAATGAAGACTTCATCAGTCGTGCCGACAAGTCCATCGCCGCATGGAAAGAGAAGCGCAAGGATAAGAAGCAGGTCCACATGACGGAAATCCGTCCATGGATCGATCAGTCACACCGCCGCTACTTTTCGGCCGAAAAGGACGGCGAGGTCTTCTGCATGGTTGTACTCGCGCAGCTCGCCCCGCGGTACGGCTGGCAGGTGAAGTGGGCTCTCGACTTCCCACACGCCCCGCACGGCACTATCGAAGTCCTCATTGAGTACGCCCTGTCGTGCATCTCGGGTCCCGTCACCTTTGGTGCCGGCGTCAGCGAGCGCTTCGTGCCGGGGCAGCACTTGCACGGCGCCCGGGCTAAGTTCCTTAGCAAGACTTACGCGGCCATCGTCAAGAGTCTCGGCCTCGGCAGGAAGGCCGAGTTCAGGGACAAGTTTGGCGTTCTCGGTGAGCAGGTGTACATCTGCTATCCACGCCGCGGCGTCAGCCTGTTTGATTTGAAGGAGATTGTCAAGTTCTTCATGGACCAGGACGACTCATGAACTTGAGATATCTAGACACGACCGCGATTATGGCGTAAGGCGAAGTCTGGGTTTTTTTGGTTCCTTTTCAGAGTTGAGGGGGTTTCTCGCAAGACCACCGCGCGCACGCATGTACGACAATAGCGATACCTTCATCTGTAGCCCCTTTTTCCATCCTTAGATTATTTGATACCAGCGTAGAACGCAATCTTCTTTGTCACATACATTGGCTCAAGGAATAAACTTGATTCTCTACTTAGTCCCTACCGTCCCACTCCCTAGCAACTAGGTCTGTACTAAAATTGTAGTATCCTATTGACTAATAGTAGATTGTGGTGCAGATGATGGGGGCACAGCTGAAGGGAGTTATGGCCGACCGGACCAAACTCCGAAAGATGGAAACTAAAGCTTAATTGCACATTTTTTTTAAAGTCGAATCAGAGAAAGCTGTAGATTTCTACCAAATTCAAGTAGTGCAGTGTCCACTGGCCAGTCAATGGGATAGTTAGATTACTCTTTTACAATAGCTACCAGTCTCACTACCTCGCATCCACCAGTCGTCATCATCATGAGTCTAACCGATTCAAACAAAGGCCACCAAGATATCCCCATCCAACCAACATCCCACCGGCGTTATGGCAAAACTGAAAGAAAAAAAAAAACTCCTAGCAGTGCATATATGAAGGGAGTGACATGTATTAAGGAGGAGGGGGAATACTAATAAGGGAGGGTAAGTCATCTCTCGCTCAGACATAGGCCTAAAGCACATTATTTCTACCATTGGCCCCATTTACTTGGACGAGGTCGCGATGTACTTCTCGAGATGCTCCCAGCACTCGGGATGGCCCAATGCGCTGACCCACACGTTGCCCGACAAGTCCTTGCCGAGGATGGTGAACACGTTCCTGCTGAGCACGCTGCGGGTGCGCGCGAGGGAGTGGTGGTACGACAGCTTCCCCGGGGGCGGCTTCTTCGCGGCGAGTTCGGAGGGGACCTCGGTGGCGGTCGCGTTGGCGGCGGCCTTTTCCGGGTCTTGCGGGGCGGTGGCGGTGATCTCGCCGTCCGCGGAGGTAGCAGAGTGTCTGTTGGCAGCAGCAGCGGCGGCGGCAGGGTCCACGCGGGGAACGACGGCGGGCGCAAAGTCGACACACTCGAAGAACTTGCACCGGCTCCAGTTGGTGAAGATGATGAGCATGGAGTCCGGCTTGCCATAGACGGGCTGGTCGCCGCAGCGGCCTGCCTCGCGGAGGCGGCGCATGAAGGCCATGATCTGGGAGGGAGTGGTCTGGGTTTGGATGTCGTAGCGGATGCATTTTGCGACGTAGCCGAGCGGAGCCTTGACGACTTCCGCCGACGACAGGACGGTCCAGGTGCCGAGGGCGAAGTTTTGGACGTAGTGCTTTCCTGGGGCGAATACGGACTTGAGGCGACCGGTGATGTCGACGGCGTTGAGGACGGTGACGGAGCGCTTGCCGCCGCGGGCGGTGCAGACCATGCGGGTCCACCACGCGGTGAGCACGTCACCCTCGGAGACGAAGGGGGCTTCTTCTTCTGCGCCGAGAGCGCCCTTTTCGTCCATCGCGTGCAGGTCGGCCATGGCGCGGGCGCGGAGGTCTGAGACGAATTTGGGTGGGAGACAGAGGACTTTGGACGCGATTTCCGGACGGCGCCACATGTCCCAGAGGAAACGGATGTTGAAGCGCAGATGACGGAGACCTTTGAGCCGGCGGGGGTCGAGGAGGAAGGGTTCTTTGTCCGGGTCGGAGGGGACGCCGACATCCTCAAGAATGTCTTCACGGGCACCGCAGAGGGCAGGGACCTCAGCTTCGCGGCCAGCCATGACGAGAGACCAATTTGTGACGAGGGATTGCATGCCGGCGGCGCCAAAGAGAACGTGTGAGAAGAGAAGGCCGATGACGGTTGCGTCTGTGAAGGAGATGACGTGCAGGTGGATCTGGGGTTCATCGGAGGTGAGGAGATCTTCGAGGGTCATGGGCGCGCCGGGGCGGGCACCGAGTGTGTAGAAGTTTACGACACCGGGTTGTATCGAGGGTACTGAAGTTGACTTTGGGAGGTGCTTTGCTTTAGGGTGGTCTGCGATGGAAAAGTCGTGGACATCGTGGGAGAAGCGGATGGCAGGGCGTTCCGGGGTGAAGCATTCGGGTACGTGGAGTTCGAGCTTGTCATCGGGCTAAAAGAGGTGTGTTAGTCTTCGGGGGTGTTTTGGGTTAAGTTGAGGCGAGGGTATCGTGTAAGTGGGTGTGCGGGGGGAGCAAGGGGGGGGGGGGAGGGAAGCTTACGCTGAGCCTCATGCGACCGCCCAACTTCTTCCAGTCTCCGATCTCCAGTAACCGCGACAACGAGCTCTCGAGTTTGTCAGCGTCGAGAACATCGTCGAAGCGAAGGGTCCAATTCAGGAGCATGCCGCGGAACGGCTTCGTGTCGTCGAAGAAATGGACGGGGTAAACATCGTCGGTGGGGACCTTTGGCGGTTGAGCCACCTTTGGCTTGCTGCGGCTGAAGATGGTGCGTAGGACTTCCATGTTTGCCCGTTTCTGGTGGAAGTTGTATAGAAAAGAGAGAAACAAAACGAAGGATCCGCGGTCGATCTCGCTGGGTTGGCTACCCAGGTGCTCTAGCTCTGAAAAGCGAGAAGTTTTCCGGCCGCAGGCCGTTGACCGCGAAAGGAGGATTAGGGAAAGCAAATAGACGGGAATCAATCCAGCCGTCAGGTATCGTTGTAAAGCAAACCACACAAACAGGAAAAGAAAGAGAGAGAGGGCAAATGTCAAATTTGGCTGGCTCCTTTCCCTAAAAGCCCGTTCATTGTGTCGTCTCCGGACCGTCGTTCGGATGGCCAGCTTATATTCCTCCCAGCTCATTCATGCTCGAGATGGCATCCGGTGATGGCATGGGAGAAATCCGGGTCCAGGTCCATGGCAGCTAGGCAGAGCGGTCTCTACATTGACAATATGCAGGGCCAGCAGCAACTACTGCTGTCACGGAGGTTTCCTGTAGGTTTGAAGCACGAAGCACGGTCTGATACTTCATACCGCATACCTCCCGTTCGAAAATGGTTCATTGCGCCTGCTGGCTGCAGCACCGAGAAACAGCCTTTGTCGAGCAAAGCATGTGCGTTTGGGTACCAAGACCAACCATAAACCACCAAGAACAGCCGAGCGAGGAGGGCGTGCCCCCTTGAAGTATAAGTTGTATTGGTCTGCAGCTGGTCGCGCCAACTGATGCGAGCTGTGATGTATTCCCCATCCGTTCTCGAGCTGGCAGTGTCTCTCTTTTGCTTCTAGCCTTGGTTTTTCTTTTGACGGGGAAGCTGGCTGTGGTCTTGCAGCGCGCGATGGAAGGGGGCCCAGCATCATCCCCTGTCTGTGGTCGTGTTACGAGATTGGTTGACAAACAGGCCGAATGACCGGGATGGAATGGCGAGCTGTTATCGGCGACGCTGCGGGAGGGGACCGACACCTACCTAGACAGGAAATTGGGCGGGGAAGAAGACTGAAGCCACCAACACGGAGCCGGCCGAGAGGGGGAGGGGGAGCTAATCGCATGTATCCCGCATTGTGCCCCGCATGAAGAGATAATGGGCCTTTTTGAACTCTCACCTCCCCGATTAAAGCAAAGCTGCCTGCAAGAAACATTCTCTTCTTTCGTTGGACAGGACTCCACGGACGAAAAAAAACCTTCGAGACTGACAGGACAGCTGAGAAGACAGGATGACAACCCAGGCGTTCAACCTCTGGGTGGGAGGCCAGGAGAAGCCGGGCCATGCAGAGCAGTTCGTGACGTTCCCTTCTTCTCTTCTGCGTGTTGACCCCGCGCGCGCATAATATCTGCATGTCCATCTGTGCTCGTGCTTCATGCTCGTGGCTCAAGCTCAATGGCTCGCGGCTGACACGGTGCCAACAGGATTCCAGTCGAAGACCCTGCGACGGGCAAAATTTTTGCAAGGTAAGGCTTGCATCTGTTGGGTCACTCGAGTGCACTCAGTCCCCTCTCCCCCCATCCTTCTCCGTGCTGCCATGCCCGTCACAACTGTCAAGCTTACTGAGCATTTCTTGTCCTTGTTTCTGACCATCCGACAACTTGCAGCTGTCACGCCGCATCCGCTCAAGATGTCGACGAGGCCATCCGCGTCGCGCACAACACCTTCAAGGCCGGGACCTGGTCCAAGGCCCCCCGCCATGTCCGGGCCGAGGTCCTTGACAAGACGGCGGAGCTCCTCACGGCGGAACTCCCTTCGCTGACCCCCCTCGAGGTGCAACAGACCGGACGCGCGATACGCGAGATGCGCGCGCAGGTGCCCACGCTCGTCAAGTGGTTCAAGTATTATGCTGCGCTGCTGCGCACCGAAGAGCGTGCGGTGCTCCCGACCGTGGGAAAGCTGCACAACTGGATTGATCGCGTGCCCCTCGGCGTCGTCGTGCAGATCACCCCTTTCAACCACCCGCTGCTTATCGCCGTCAAGAAAATCGCGCCGGCACTTGCCGCGGGAAACAGTGTCATTGTGAAGCCCAGCGAATTGACGCCGCTCACCACGCTGCTGCTCGGCAAGATCCTGAAGCAGGCGGGCGTGCCTGACGGTGCATTCAGTGTGCTGCCTGGCTACGGCGCGACGACGGGCAAGGCGCTTGTTGAGCACCCTCTCGTCCGCAAGGTGGACGTCACAGGCGGGACGGTGGCAGGCAGAGCCATCGGTTCAATTGTGGGCGGCAATCTGGCGCGGTACACGGCAGAGCTGGGAGGAAAGGCGCCGCTGGTCGTTTTTGAGCAAGCCGACATTGATGTCGCAGTCAACGGCATCGCCTTCGGATCGTTCATCGCCAGCGGACAGACGTGCGTCGCGAGCACGAGGATCCTCGTGGAAGAGAAGACCCTGCAGACGCTGGTCTCGAAGCTCAAAACGAAGACGGAATCCATCACGCGACGCATGGGGTCCCCGAGCAACCCAGAATCCATGATGGGACCGCTCATCTCGGCGAAGCAGTTGAAGAACGTGGAGGCGCTTGTGGACGATGCGCTTGCGACGGAGGGCGAGGCGCTGGTTGGGGGTCGTCGCATGTCTGGCACGAGCGGACTCGACGGTACTGATTTCTCCAAGGGGTACTTTTACGAGCCGACGGTGTTGGTGTCCAAGTCCGGGGGCGACATCGTCAAGACGCGCATCTGGCGGGAGGAGGCGTTTGGGCCGGTGATTGTGGTGGCGGGGTTCAAGACGGAGGAGGAGGCCATCGCGCTGGCGAACGACAGCGAATTCGGACTGGGAGCGGGCATCTGGACGCGGGACGTGGCGCAGGCGTTTCGAGTGTCGGAGCAGATTGACGCAGGCATCGTGTGGGTGAACACGCACCATCGAAACGATCCTAGCAGTCCGTGGGGTGGCGCGAAGAGCGCGAGCGGCGTTGGCAGCGAGAACGGCATCGATGCGTACCAGGCGTACACGACGACCAAGAGCACCATCATCAGCTTTGCGAGCTCCGAAGAGGCGTTGGCGACGGATGACTGGTTCCGAGAGGGTGCTGGCGACGTGCGGTATGGATAGACGAGATGACCATTGTGTGAAGAAAAGAAGATATTAGGCAGATATCCGACCAATACCAGGGAACTATGCGCGAGGAAGCAACGAAAAAGAGGTGGCAGAAGGTCGACAGGTTTGACGAGAATGGATGATTGATGTTTGGTTTGATGTTCGGGGATGAAGAATGGGCAGCAGCGCTGTTCCGACCAGGGGCGGAAAGACCCCTTCAGTGCGTGCTTGCTGTATGTACCCAACTAAGGTACCTAAGGTAAGGTAGGTAAGGAGGAAGCTGGCATGCTTCTGCCGTACAGCGTGCATCGTGGGCGGTCCTTCCTGCTGTCTCTCGGGCCGCAAATGCCAAAAGAACAACGTCAGGACGGCCCAGAACTCCGGACTTGGGTGCAGATTCGAAACCTCAAAAAGCAGGAGACGTCCACCTGATAGTTGCCGGATTTCTATAGGTACGGTAGTCAAAAAACAAAAGGAAGGTCCATCCAGGGTTCGAACCTGGGCTTACGGAAAGTCTGGGTGTGACTCAGAATCCGACGTCCTAACCAACTAGACTAATAGACCGTTGCTTATTGGTTGCTGAAAAGGTGGGTGGAGAACAGCCCTAAGAAAGCAGGATGTCGATGCCCAGGCCCTCAACTGTCGTTGTAGGAGCTTGAAGGCCGTCAATATTTTGATCCGTCACTTGTTGTGCTTGATGGATGCCAAAATGCCACAGTTCAAGTGATCGCATCGGGTGACATCAGATGTCTCGTTCTCTTCTTCTACCGAAATTCAGCCAAATGACGACAATTTCGTGCTGATAGTTCCCTTCGATGCCGCTACCCGTGCCGTTACCCACGGGCGGAAAATGGGAGGAAAACGGACATGCATATTCGTGTCCATCTCCCTCGATTGGACCGAAGTCCTGATACTCGCAACATTGGCAAGCTTTCAGCGCATGCATCGCAAACAACCTCGTTTGAGGATTCCTGTCGTTCCGAAAGTTGTCTGATCTCTTCTCGTCCATCCAGAACGAGACATGGGGGTACGAAAGGGGCAACATGCTCTCTGTGTCTCTCTCTCTATATCTCCCACACACAAGCCACAACGAACCAGCGTTCGCCTCAAAAGGACACACACCTGCCACGGCCGGTCGGGGCCGCATGACATCATCCGAACGCCATCGGCAAGCAAAACCAAGTGGGAACGAACACCACAATACGACAGGCGGCCAAACATCAGACCAACCGGAAGGAATGGAAAGTCTGGAGGAGCCTCCTGTTCCTGTTCCTGTTCCTGTTCCTGGCCCTGGCCACTGCGAACCATCAGCCTGTGCCCTCGTTTCCGTTGTCCACCACCTCGCTTCTCGACTATTGCCTTATTGAGAGCGCCACCTCGTTCAAACGCATTGGCGGACAACGTTAAAGCAACCTCCCCCATCTCGCCTGAACATCTCCGGTCCGAGAACACCGATGAGACCGCTTTGAGTCGGCCATCCCGTGGAGAAAACACCCGCCAAGCCTATCTTCCCTTTAGAGCGAATATTGAATGAATCATGCCCACGCAAAAATGTCGCGCCCGAAAGAACACATCATCTTCCTGACGGGACCGACGGGGACCGGCAAGACGACGATAGCGAAGCACATCACCGAATCGCTGCACATGACCTTCATCGAAGGCGACGATGTCCGTGCCCCTCCTCTCTTCTTCCCGGGCAAAAAAAGCATACACACACACTGACACCCGCGGAAAACAATTACAGTACCACCCAAAAGAAAACGTGCAAAAGATGCACAGAGGCGAGCCGCTGACCGACTCGGACCGCTGGGGCTGGCTCGACACGCTGCGCGACGAGGCACTCAAGGAGCTGGAGGCCGACGGGCTGCGCGGCGTCGTGGTGACCTGCTCCGCGCTGAAGCGGGGCTACCGCGACCAGCTGCGCGGCGCGTCGCACCCGGAGAAGGACATCTTTGTCAACTTCGTGACGCTGCACGCGCCGGAGGATGTGCTGTTTGAGAGGGTCAACAATAGGCATGGGCACTTTGCCGGCGCGAATCTCGTGCATAGCCAGTTCCAGAGCCTGGACCCGCCCCAGGAGGACGAGGAGGACGTTGTCGGGGTCGATGTGCAGCCGCCCATGGAGGTGGTGAAGGAGGATGCGTTGAAGAAGGTGAAGGAGTTGATTAGTAGGTGAGAGGTATGCCTAACTTCGGCCCGTGGTGTAGATGGCTGAACACCTTGTTGTGTGACTTTCGGCGTTAGGCGAGGTGCGATCTGGGTGTTGATGAGATGAGACGATGTTTTTGGGTTACTCGGCCGAGCCCGGGATAGACTACCATGTTTGATGCCAAACATACAGCCAAGAATAACACTTCTCTAGCTCTGATGTAAGATCTCAGCTATTGATTCGATTGAAGGGAAGAAGCAATGATTTGTGGGGTTGCACCGTCAAAGGCTGAACCACTGCCTTGAAGAAGATCACCAACCAAGGATGCGGACATCTCGCCGTCTTAACATCCAAGTCAATAAAAGCAAGTCCATTATCAATTATATGTCACAGGATTCCCCCTTCACATCATCCGTCACCTCAGCTCCCCCCGCTTCTGCATCCGCGCCCGCACGCCAAGTGAAGAAGCACAGCTCATCCCCAGCTTACAGGTTGCACCGGGATCGTCAATCACCAGTGGTCAGCGTCGCACGACATCGGGCAACGAAACTAATTCGGCAATAGTCCTGCAGTGACAGTTAACAAAAGGTTGAAGAAGCATGGAGGGCTTTACGTTAGGGTAACATGCTTTTCCGGGTATGTTAATACTGCCCGCCATTAACCTCCTAGTTTGTTAGAACTTTGGCGGGCTGTGAAAATGCCGAATAATCGACCGCCGATCCGTGATACTAAAACCTTACCCGCAGCGGACCATGTGGACTTGGTTCACCCAATACGAGAGACACATGTCGATAGTTCAGTCTGCAGGCAGAAAAGCAATTCTCAGCCTTAGAATGAGGAGAAGCGCCGAGGGTTGTATTTAAGGCAATCTTGTTCATCTGACCCCCTTACCTCCCGCCCAAACGCAAAGCACCCATCGTGAGAAATCTCATCATGACGCAGGAATTCGACTTCGTCATCGTCGGTGGTAAGTCCCGTATCCCCTCCCCGCTAACATGAGATGAGGGGGCTTCTCCCAACATCCTCTCACATACCCGGTCTGCGGCTAACATCTGCCGATCGGGCAGGCGGCACCGCCGGCTGCCTCCTCGCCGCCCGCCTCGCCGCCACGCCCTCCCACCCGAGCGTCGCGCTGCTCGAGGGCGGCGGCGACATCAACAAGCCCGAGTACCGCCGCACGGCCGAGCGCTACTTCACGGTCGCGCAGCCGGGGCTGGACTACGGGTACGTCTCGACGCCGCAGGAGCACGCGCGGGGCCGCGAGGTGCCGCAGGCGCGCGGCAGGGGGCTGGGCGGCTCGAGTGCGGTCAACTTCCAAGTGTGGTCGCTCGGCGCGCGGGCAGAGTTTGACGCGTGGGCGGAGGCGGCTGGGGATGAGACGTGGGGGTTTGAGAGTGTCGTTGAGAGGGTGAAGCAGGTTTGTGAAGACCCTTTTGACGCGGCGCTGTTGGGGGGAGAGCTGATGTCTGGCAGTTGGAGAATCTGCACACGGATGGGCTGGGGAAAGAGTGAGATGGATATATCAAGCCTGATCCCAAGTACCATGGCTATTCCGGGTCTGTGGTGTCATTATCGTTCAGATGGTTCGTCAGCTAACCTTGGCTCAGACCTGTGGATGTTTCTATCGGACATGTTGAGCGTGAGACCAAGTCCTTCATTGACGCTGGGGTCGATCTCGGGGTAACTCGCTCGCCCAAGCGACTGCGTATCGTTTCTGACAAAGGCAAAGCACAAACGCAATTTGGATCCGAACGATGGAGATCCAATTGGCTTCTCGTTGAACTCGTCAACCAGTTTAAACGGCGTGCGCACAACCAGCGCCTCGGCATTTTTAGAAAGGCACGTTCCGCCCAACTTGACAATCCTGACGGAGAGCCGCATCGTCCAGATCCTATTAGAAAACGGTCGGGCCATCCGAGTTGCAAAGGAAGATGGGTCGCAGGGTAAGTTGCCCGCACAACTCATGATGATACCAATCTGACGCCATGCGAATCAGTACTCGCAAAGAAGGAAGTCATTCTCGCAGCCGGCGCCTTGGACACTCCTCGGCTGCTACTCCTTTCAGGTATCGGCCCCAGGGCAGACCTCGAAGAGATCGGAATCAGCGTTGTAAAAGACCTGGACGGGGTCGGCAAGTCCTTCACGGACCATCCCATGATTGTCACCTGCTTCCAGATGAAGCCTGGATTCACGGACAGAATGAACCTGGCTGATCCGGCCAAGTACCAAGAAGCCATCAAGCAGCTCAGCGAAAACGGAAACGGACCCCTCTTGGGGCACTTCTCATCTGTTCCCCACGCGTTCCTGAAGAACGACAGGGCCTACGCGACCCCAGAATTCCAAAATCTCCCCAAGGATGCGAAAGAGCTGTTGCTAAAGGCCGGTGTTCCGAGCTACGAGATGGTGGTAAGTAATTTACCACGATAGAATCGATAGGAACATGAGTGACTGACACCGCTCCTCCCCCCCAAGATCGGCCCGCTGATCCCTCCAAACCACGCCTTCGAGAGTGCAGACGACGGGTTCTTCTCCATCTTCGTGGCCAACATGAACTCCCAGTCTCGCGGCCAGGTCAAGCTCAGGTCCGCCGACCCGAACGAACCGCCCTCGGTCGACCCAAAGTACCTGAGCCACCCATACGACGTCGTTACGAGAGGCGCTCAGGGAAGGGCTGAAGCTCATGCAAACACCAACCATGAAGGATCATTTTGTGAGGCCCATCTTTGCGCCCAAATCCGATAGCGACGAAGATATTGTGGTAAGTTGTGCTGTAGATACGCCTTGCTCGGTAGCTGACAGAATCCAGGCGTTCATCGAGCAAAACGTCGCTGGCTTGTGGCATCCTTCATGTAGTGTGAGGATGGGCAAGACTGAGCAGGATGGCAGCTGCGTCGATGCAGATCTGAAGGTCCATGGGGTGAGCGGATTGAGAGTTGCTGACTTGAGTGTCACATCCATGCTTCCAAGGTATGTTTGGTCATCATGTGCAATTTCTCTCGTGATACATTGCTAACTGAACCACACGCAGTGGCCGTAAGTTGAGTCTTTAATTTGTAATTCGCTGCTATGATACGATGTATGGGCTGCTTATCGACCTGCTAACAATTCGTAACAGATCCTCAAATCGTCGCATACGTCATTGGGCAGATCGCTGCGGAAAAGATCACGAGAGAATACGGACTTTGAGCCTTCTATGAATTGCAATAGAAGGAGTTTCAGCAAAGCTAAATCGGAGCCCATGCCTCATCTAGAGAGTGCTTCATGTTATTCACCATAAACAGACTCTAGTAGATCTAAGAATTCATTCCGAAACAAAGAAGAACACGACGGCGTAAGCACGCTGCGTAACGAGAAAACTACTTGGTTGGCAAGCATTCCAGGAGAAGTGCCCTGTCCCTCTGCAAAGCCGTCTCAACAGAAGTCAAGGGAATACCAAACTTCCCCTCAACCTCCCTCGCACTCGCGGTTGTCCAGCTGAGATCTGTAATGTTCGCCATGTGATGGAATCTCTGGCCAAAGACGCTGATACTCATCGCCTCAACCTCTTCAGCAGTCCGCTTCGCCACACCCACCTCTCGCCCGCTGACCCTGATCAAGATATCCCGCACCTCCTCGATGGTGAGCACCTCGTTTCCAAGATCAATCTCCTGGCCTCCAAACTTGACCGGATCCCGCAAAGCCGCCGCCGCAAACTTTCCAACGTCGTTGGCATCCGTATACGGCACCCTGGCCCCGTCCTCAAGCAAATAGTCCAGGACCCCGTGCGTCGGCAACCTCGGAAAATTGCCGTACGCCCCCGGCGCGAAGAAGTCGTGGTGGATGACGGCCGGCCGGAGGATAGTGTACGCTTCGAACCCGCCGCCGCGGACAATCTCCTCGACGGCGGCCTTGGACGAGAAGTAATCATGCAGCTGGATCATCTTGGTCGCTTCGTCGTCCCACATGTCCTTATTCGCGGTGCCGTGCGTCGTGGCGACGACGATGCTCTCGACGCCGGCCTTGCGGCACGCGTCGACGACGGTCTTGGCCTGGAGAGCTTCCAAGCCCGGGAACGGGACGGTGTTCAGGAAGACGCCCTCGCAGCCCTGGGCGGCGCGGTAGATGTCGTCAAAGTTCTTGCTCTCGCCTTGGAAGAGGGTGATGTTTGGGTTTTGGAGAGTGGGTGGGACCTTTTGCAGGTCGCGGACGACGGCATGGATCTTGGCGCCGGCGGCGAGGAGGTGGGTTATGACCCAGCGGCTTTGCTGACCGGTTGCGGATATATGTGAGGATGATAACAATGGTGAGTTGTTTGAATAGAAGCGTAAGAAGATGATGTGCGTGAAGCCTGTGTATTGCTGTTTTCACTGTCGTGCATCTAAGTTGGACGGACGTCACTTTATATCAAAATCTCTCCTCCGACGTAGCTTGGTAACAAGATCATCTTCGGATTGATAATCGTCAACTTGTCGTCGTACACCCATGATCCGCTGCAACGTCGGGTCCATGTCTGGCAGCAGCAGTCCACGACGCAAATGGAAGCCGAAATGGCGCGAATATACAAGACTACCTAAGACCAGAGACAATCATGCAGCTCTTAGCGTCGATAAAAGTTGCTTCGTGTGGGGTACGGCAATCCTTCGTCGCATTCTGACCGCTACGACCAATCGCCGTGAGGTTAAGCCACCATTTCTCGCGTGGCTTTGACCCAGACGCCAGAGTAAGACATCTCGAAAGGGCTTAGGGGAGCTTACAAATGGCCTGACGTGTGGCTGCCTTGCGAATTCAATAAGACCGTCAGCGACCCCATCGAAAGCAACTTTCTCCGAGTCCTTCGACTCGCGACGGTCCGATCCCCAGTCATTGCTGCCAGACATCGGCTTTCAGAACTCGCCGTGTTCGGATCCAATACGTCCGCTCCATCCGTCGTCGAAATGAAGGTCCGGAAAGGCTGCTGGACTTGCGCAGGTCAGTGGTGCCAAGAATTTCATGGTGTGAATGCAGGCGAGAGAAGGTTCCTAATCTCTCCATGTAGACCGCAAGATACAATGTGACGGAACTCGGCCAAGCTGCCGAAAGTGCGCGCGGTCGAGGAGAGATTGCCAGGGATATGAGATGCGACTTTCCTGGCCCAGGGAGCACGACAAAAAGCGCGCAATGACGTTGACAAACACCCAGCATGTTGTCGTCTTTCCGAGCGGCCATAAGCCTGGTCAAGATGTCTTCCTCAACACCTTTTGGCAGGACCTGGAAGAATACGGCTACAGGTCTGGGAAATCGCAACCTTCTCGCACTCTGGAATCTTCGACGAAGTTGAGAATACAGCCTCAACAGCAGATCCATCATATGGACCTCGTCTATCACTGTAAGCCTTCATGCTGAAGATTCAATGTGCATGTTCTGAGATTCACAAGTTCATGAATTTGCACATGTGTCGTTGGTCACATTTGGCCAACGTCCATCTGAGATACGAGACGTACTCCTCGGAATGGCCTTAGCTCACGATGAAGAGTCGGGCATCGCTCTCTTCCATGCGTTGCTCGCCTTCTCCTCGCTTCACCGCCATGGTCTCGATGAGCATACCATACAGCTCAAGGGTCGTGCTCTCCATTCGCTGTCAACTTCGGTCAAGGGCGAAATCCCGACTCCGGGGAAGGCTGCGCAACATGTGGCCGCATCTATGCTTCTGGGGGCTTTCGAAGTGAGCATCTGTCGAAATTGGCTCGCAGAACGTGATTACTAACGATAAGGTCTAGACGTTGCAGCCAATCGAGGGCACGAGTGAGTGGCTTTTGCATGTATGGGGTGCTACAGACATGATTCAAGCAACCCCGCTCAAGGATCAACCAGCAAACAACGACACAAGCCGCCTCCTTCAATGGGTGCACTATCACGAAACACTTTCACGCTTCGCTATGCACCATTGGAGACATCAATCGCTGGCTCCGGAGGGGCCATCGAGAAGCGCCCGTAGGACCCAGATTGCTCAAAAGATTTCTTTGACGAAGCATAGACCTGTAGGGGATCTTTTCATCACCGGCGTTAATTGCTTCCACTGATGTGCTCTTCTCCTAGACCCATCCTACCGTCAATCCTACATATGCAATCTTAAATCTGCTCTCCGAGGTTTGCGATACAGTGCTCGACCCGAGAGATCCTAGGACCAGCGATACGAAGTACCAACACCATCTCCAAGATCTGAAGAGCAGGGTTGGAAATGTCTCCATCGAGTCAGCCTCCGCCAAACCCACGTCTGATAGCATGTTCGCCGTCCACCTCTACCAAATAGCAACACAGATATATCTTGCGCGAGTCTCGCAAAGCCCGTGGAAGCCGACGGAAGACCTCGATGCTCTGGTCGATGCCGCATTCTCGGGCCCTATTCAGTCCTGCTCCTGTGAGCACTTCTTCCCCTTGCTTATACTAGCTTGTGAAGCACACAGGGACGACCAACGATTAGCAATCATCAACCTGATCGAAAGGACACAGAGGGATACGCGTATCCGCAGTATCGAGGGGGTGGGAAGCACAGTCAGATCCATCTGGGCACAGCAAGACCTGCACAAGGATGACGAGATACTGATGGACTATCTTGGTATCATGACTACTGCGATCAGCTCCGGCAGCGCTGTGCCATCTTTCGCTTGAACTTCGGAGTCATGAATGACTTCGCGCCATTGACTATGAGTTATCATTGAGATAAGGAAATCCCAGAGACGAAACGCTACAGGGTTTGGGATATTACAACTTTCATCGCAACTAGTACTGCCAGCAGACTCTTCAGATCAGATACCTAAATCCCTTGCCGACGGCAATCACTTGCCCAGCAGCCTCAGCTTCTTGCTCCTTCAACTCAAGCTTCCTGTTCTCTCTCTTCAACACGAAGTGTAGCACGACAGCGGCGACGATAGCCATGAAAGCCATGGCAGCATTGACACTGAAAGCCAACACGAACCGCGGGGCGGCATCATTCGGATACAGGTACGAGCCGTAAATGCCCGCCAGCGTCGAGAAAGCATTGTTGAACGCGACGGCAGCCGCACGCTTCGCAGCGGGTCGATACATCGTGTTCGCCGTCCAAACCATCGACATGTTAAAGCCGGTGTAGATGCCGGGCAGCATGATCATGGCGCCAAAGTACCGCGGACCGATCCCCGTCGCGGCGCTGGAGATGGTGAAGCCGAGCAGCGAGCAGGTCAACGGCGCGACGGTGTGCCAGAACCGCTCATTCGTGCGGTCCGCGTTCCACGACACCGCCGCACAGGCGATGCACGCGAGCAGATACGGCGGCGACGTCAGGAGCAGCGTCGTGATGCGGTCCTTGCCGAGACTGCCTACGACGGTGGGGAAGAAGCTGTTGATCGAGATGGAGCTCGCCGCGCCGTACACGAGCACAACGAGAATCCAGTTGATGGGGTCGACCAGGATCATCTTGAATCCGGCAAAGATGGGCTGCTCGGACGACGAGGTCCAGTCCTCTTCACCCGCGGCGTCGACCTCCATGCGCCACATGGCCACCTGGCGTTCTTGCTCCGTGAGCCACTTCGTGTTCGCCGGGAAGTCGGGGAGGATGAAGAAGGCGCCGCAGGCGATGAGGACCGTCAGGGATCCCTCGATGATGAAGAGCCAGCGCCACGCGAGCAGGCCGCCGAGACCGTCCATGCCGTTCGTTATTCCTGCGGCGATGAGGCCCGAGAAGGCTCCGGAAAGCATGGAACCGCTGTAAAAGAGGCCGGTTCGGACGCCGAGTTCTTTGCGGGGGTACCATGCACTGAGGGTAGCAAGACAACCTGTCTAAATATTAAGTTAGCGATACAATTATTCAATGAGGGACTTATTGGATGCAGCGAACCTGGGTAGAATGCTGCTTCCACAAAACCAAGAAGAAAGCGAGTTGCCAAGAGACCGCCGAAGCTATGCGCTGCGCCGCTGCAGGCACACAGTACTCCCTGGTAATTCCTGTCAGCCAAAAAAACACTGTTCCGTGATGTATGGTTACACAGTCCGACATCCGGTTGTGGCATCCCCAGTCACGTTACACTCATGCAATGCAGCCGTGCGATGATGGGCAGCGGGAAGCAGTAGATCGCTTAAATGACTGGGAATAGAATCAGGGAACGTCATGCTTACCCAGACTGCCATGCATCCTGTCAAGTAAATTGCCGGACGACCGATCTGTGTTAAATATTTATCAGTTTTGTTGTTTCATCGTCTTGGGTCAGGTCTTCAGTCTTACCTTGTTCAAAAACATGTTGGACGGTACTTGCATCAGGATGTATCCGACAAAGAGGATGGATACGCAGGTCTGAGCACCAAAATCATCAGCTGTCATTCGCATTTCAATGGAGCATATCATCGAGGTTTGCTCACTTGGAACTCGCTGCCCGTCAATCCCAGATCCTTTTCTAAACCACCTAGTCTCGCTGATCCGATAGCGTTCCTATTTCGCCGCTTAGTCTGTAGCCTGTGCTTCGGAACGGAAGAGACCAACCTGTCCAGGTAGTTCATGATGTAGATCAGGATCATGGTCGGCAACATTCGCATATCGACTTTTCGAATCAACTTCTTCTCAAGGTCCTTCAATTCTTCCTCCGACAAGTCCCTCAGAAGCTCCGGCAACGGCCTCGCTGGCCATTCCGTGGTTTGTCCTTCAAAACTGGCTCTGCTTTCGTCGGTGGTATCGTACTTCTTTTTGTGGGAGTCATCCTTGACTGGGTCTTCGTTATCGGTCTTCATATCGGTCGCCATGCTGAAGTTTGCGTTGGACAGTATTAACGACGTCGTGTCAAACCGTACCCGGTCGAGGAACCTCAAGTCTGGCCCCAGGACGCTGTTAAATAATTGGCCTCGACAAGGACGGAAGTAGAGACGGCAATAAGCACAAGTTGGCCGACTTTGATCAGCAGCTCAACTCCTCGAAACCCCCCAATCCCCCAATTTTGCCCAACCCAGAGGTATCTCCCTGTGTGAGATACCTCAACGATGGGCAGGTCCAAGCCGGAAAGCTCCCTCCAATCGGCGATAACGCTATCTCTCACGAGATAGGTGCCGACAAGGAAGAGGCCAGCGGATGAAATGCCCCAAATGCAACGTTCTCCGCCCGAACGTCAACAAGTCCTCTGAGTTCGAAGGTATCGGCTGTTAATGCACGGATTGCCGGCGGGTCTGGTGGATTCACGGGATTGCGGGGGGGGGGGTGGTAAAGGGAACTGAAGCCCGTAAGGATGCGGTCACTTATCAGTCGGCCGCTAGAGCACGAGAAACCGAACTGGAGGGCGGGTCTGACGATGGCTCCTTTTATCTTTTTGCGCTGCCAGGCTCGCTTTCCATGTCGGCGGTCTGATGCCGATTGAAACTTCTTAGAGCCTGGGCATGGACGGAGTTGGTGCCCGCCTCCGTGATGACAGATCGTGGAATCCTTGGTGGTCGATGGGCGTCGTGCGGCATCTCTTGGACCAGGGGGTGACGCATTTACCTATTCTGTCGCTAATTGACGTCGGACTTGGAGGGTGCAAACATGCGTGTACTGTTGGCCGGTTCACTTCGAATTGCTCTTCATTGTGGATCGATTGACGTCCACAAACGCGGGGAAAGTTGGGTACCACACAATGCACTTTGCGGTGTGGTTGAGCCGATGCGCTCGCCGAAGATTGCGTCGGCTTCATGATCGGTCGAGTTTGCTTTGTGAGCCGAACGTAGGTCATTGATTTGTGGCCATTTATAGTTGACCACGCGGGAGTGCTGCAAAAATAGAGTTGAGTCGACTAAGCCCCAAGAACCAACAGATTCAATCCCTTGACAACAGCACCATTGCAGCAAGAAACATCACAAGCCGACTCAACTACAATGTCCAAACCATCCGTTCTCATCGTGGGAGGCGGCGTCTTCGGGACCTCCACGGCATACCACATGTCCCTACGTGGATACAGCTCCGTCACAGTCCTCGATCGCTTCGATGCGCCCTCCAAAGACTCAGCAGCGACCGATTTGAACAAGGTCGTCCGTGCCGACTACCCCAGCCCGCTGTACGCCAAGCTCGGTGACGAGACCATGCGGGAGTGGACCAATCCCAGCTCCATCTTCGCAGGCATGTACCGCGAAACGGGGTGGATCATGAGCGGGCACCGCATGACCCGGGGATGGCTCCACAGCGCCGCTGAAACCGCGGAGAAGGCCGGCCGTGAAGGTGTCAAGTTCATGTCGACGGAAGATATGAAGCAGAGGTGGCCCGTCCTGACGGGCGACTTTCCGGACTGGACGAACCTTTGGAGTCCTGTGGCTGGCTGGGTGAGTTGCTTATCAATGATGTGATGATCGATGATTACTGGGTGTTGTGGAGTGAACTGACGTGGGACTTGTTCTAGGTACCATCCGGTCAGGCGCTCTTGAGAATGGCCAACGCCGCGAAAGCGCAGGGTGTCAAGTACATTAGCGGAGAGGCCGGATACGTCAAGAAGCTGCTGTATGACAGCGACGGAACTTGCAAAGGCGCTATCGCTGCAGATGGAATCATTTACACGGCTGACATTGTCGTGCTCGCAACTGGTGCCAACACGGCGACGCTAGTGGATGCGAAGAAGGAGGTTGTGGCACAAACTTCTGTCATCTGTGTGATGAAGCTGGAGCCACACGAGGTTGAGAAGTACAAGGACATCCCCATCATCGACGACTTTGAGCAAGGTGAGTTGAATTCTTCCCGATCGGAGGTGACTTGAGAGGGGAGTCTAACATACGCTAGGCATCATCTTCCCTCCCGATGAAAACGGCCTGATCAAGCTCTGCAGTGTTCGCTTGCTTACAAACTATCGCAACCGATATGTCGCGGGAGCTTCAGTGACGCATTCTCTTGGCGACTACCCAGATGACGGATGTCCCAAGGAGATTGAAGATTAGATGCGGACGTTCGTGCGTGAGATGATTCCAGAACTGGCTGATCGGCCATTCGTTTCCACCAAGCTTTGCTGGTAAGTCTAGAGATCGTCTTGATGCATGCAAGGAGATGACAGGTTCAACTGCTGACACTGAGAACAGGGACGGGATTGCGTCAGACTTGAACTTCAGAATTTGCCCGTACCCCAACACCAAAAACCTCTTCGTCGCAACAGTCGGCTCTAACCACGGCTTCAAGTTCTTGCCAATCATTGGCAAGTACGTTATTGACATGCTGGAGGGCAAACTCAGCGAGGATCTGAAGGAGTTATGGTCTTGGAAGAATGGCCGAGTTCCTGAAGGCACACAGGATCCCCACCCATGGCCTCTTCGTGATCTTTCCGACTTGTCGGGCTGGCGGAGCCGTAATGCCGCAGGGAATGGTAAGCTGCCGTGGACCTGGAGTCGTCTTTGAAAGCTTCCGTAGATACAAGACGAGAAACATTACAGTAATGAAAGCATAAGGTATCAATGATGATGGCGGAGGATTTCAAGTAAATCGTTTAGAGAAGAATTAGTCAGTCTCAGCTTGATAGACCAGTTGCTTTACGAAATTTCTCTCCGCAATCCCCGACCCACCATAGATCCTGAAGAGATGACAAAATAGCACAGTAGCTCTGTAAGACCTGTAGTGCGATCGAATCTCTCATCTGTATGAGGGTGATGAAGTCGTCAGAGACACTTGTAGGCCAGCCTCCTACGAGCCGAAACTCAGGGGCCTGCCTGACCAAGGACGGTCGTAATTGGATGATAGAGTCCTTCAGCACTGGGTTCTTCGCTGCAGTTTGGAGAGCAGCCAGTGCTGACAATTCGCATTCAAACCCTGGCGTCTCAGAATCTCGCGGCTCGTACAGAAGCCTTGCCAACTCTTGGCTGTGGGGTGCTTTCCCTACCGACGCCCACAGAGCCCGCTTTCCTCGTAATGCAGCGAATATCTCAAGGATACTGGCGAGTTTGAAATTCTCTCGGGTAGTATGCAGCTGGGCGAAAGTCAAGATGCATATTATGGCTGAAAATATGACCAGAGGTTCTTGCTCGGCATTGGTATCTTCAAGGTACTGCAGCTGGTGGCGGAACAGTTGAAGCCCAAGTTGCTGGTGGTGGAGAGCACGCACGTAGACTTGGCTCCGCGGTATATCCTCGACGGTACATGTGGAATATGCAAGATGTGTTCCGGCTAGGGCTAGAATACCATGCATCAACAGAGGTTGATCATAAGCCGAGTTCGGTACCGAGTGTTGCCAGATATGTTGCGCGTCCGGGATCAAAGACAAAGATCTCGCTGTCGATGTGGAGAACTGGTGCATCAACTTCATGTCCAGCGCATCAAAAGTGAGTTGGACCATGGAGGGGATCTGTTTTCCCGCGATGTTGCTGTCGGGACTGCTAGTTGGCGAAACCATGTCTGCAATATTCGCCGCCTTGGAGTACGGGTCTGCCCATGCATATGAGCAGCTCTTCCCGAATCGCTGACAATTCCTGCATTTTGGGTACGTCTCGTCGCACTGATGTGCTTCGTGTCAGCCAGGAGTTAAAATAGTGAATCCAATGTCCTTGCCTTTACGCGACGAGCCTTGCATTGAGCACAGCCTAAGCGTGACTTTGCGTATGGACGTCGACTCGGCATGACTGCAAGACTTCGAATTTTCGATAAGTAGAGGGTTGCAAGTTGAAATGAGGAAAGGTGCACGATAAAGTACGACAACGTCTAGATTTATGTGCGGTGCTTGATGTTGGCGGCGCGGCGTCAGCAGCTAAGCCACTGATTGTGTAGTGCTGACGGGCTGACGCTTTACCCAGCGGATTAGTGACTTGCAGCTTTTGTAGCCTTTCCTGCGCTTAGATCTGAAGATCGGACATCGAATTACCCAAGAATTGAGATGTTGTTGACTTACCTCTATCACAAAAGACTGCAAATCTTCCATCCGGCTGGTCCGGAAGATTTCTCCGCGTTCGTGATTTTACGGTCGGGAGTCTTGGCTTTCGGGCTATGGTTCGTCAATCTCTCCACGCACGGGCGGAAATTCGCTTGGTCGACTTACTCGGACAGATTGAAAACCCGATTGCTAGGTGAATAAGTGTATTGTCTGCCCTCAATCTATTTGGCTTCTATATTCTCTGAGCCAATCATAACTTACAGCCATTTAAGCCCAAACCCTCATCCAATAATTACCGAACACTTTACTGGAGCAATCCATAGTGTAATCTATCAAAAACCAACATGAAGCAACTGCTGGACGCATTGACCAAAGTCTCGGCGCAACCAATCACGACCCCTATTAACGGCATTTGGGCCTGTGTTACTAGCGAACGTTGATGTAGTGGTAGACAAGGGGAAATCATCAGGCGTCGGGTACGCTTCCCATAGTATATTCGGAGTTGGCCGGCTGAGTGCTCTTGGCCTGGGTGTTCGAGGCCTCTCCTCCACGAGAGCTGATGGCCGGGAAGAAGATTCCCGGGTGCGCAATTGACATCAGAAGACACGCAATTGCAATCATCCTAAAGGCCTAGGTCAACATCGAGATCCCTTAGAAAGGAGGCAGTCACGCAAAACTCACATGCCATCGATGACTATAAACTCCTCTTCTTTCCGCATAAGGGGATTACCCCAGCCGCCAGCCATTTCCGGGAGACTGTATGGCACATAATTAGCAAAAGTCCTGTGGCTGTATATTCTTCAACGGATCTTACCGGTAGATGCATCTGATAAAAATGGCGATAAACGCTGCCGCAGAAGCAGACAGATAGAAGCGAAACATCCAGCTGGGCTGCGCTGGCTGGTTCCACGCACTTGAATCACTTGACCCACGACTCCTGCTCCTAAAAGTCCGCCAGGCAAAATCCAGAGCGAGTAAGCCGCAGATACCCATCGTGACAACCTGCACCGCGATTCCTGCAATCATGATGTTGTTTCCCGTCTCGGCCGCGCTTCCTCCGTCGCTAGAGGACGCAGCCGCACCGCCGGCCGCCTGCATGAGAAAGCTGATTGCGTCGCAGCTGCTGAAAATCCAAGTATACCATCTCGGGGCAAGACGGGAATTCTCCGGACCGATGTAGAGGACGAGGTGCTTAAGCGTGAGGTAGATTCCCGCGGCTAGGAACGACGGTGCGAGGATGAGGCAGGTGACTTGCAAACGGAAGCCGACGCCGCTCCAAGGGTTTTTGCTCATCATCAGTCGGCCGATGTATCCCAGTGCTTCGAGCAGACAACCGATAACCATGACGGTCGTAAACGCACGGAGCCGATACTTGACGCCGAGAAAAAGCTGTGATACAGTGCAGATAATAAAGATGGTTAAGAGAAAGGCGTTGCCGCCGACGTTCGGGTAGTAGCCATAAACCGTGGCTTCAACTGGGCAATCAGGGGTGACTTCGGTGCATTTACTCATTTTGAAAGGTAGGCTTCGCGGTGAATGATTAAAAGTTGATGAGATGGAGTCTGATTCGATTTCCACGGGATTGTGCAAGACACGTTTTTATATCTACTGAATTCTTCGAAAAAGAGTATGGCTAGTTCTACTGGGGTGAGCTCTATTCCGCTCTCAGGTTTTGAGAAATACATCAAGATCGGTGTTAGGCTCCTCGAAACAGCCGCATGCCGTATTTCGTTTGTCGTAGACTAAGGTATTCCGCAATGACGAGAGTTGAGGCTTGTCAACAACTAGGGCCATGAAGGATTTCCTATGATTCAAGCGGGATCTGCGCGGTAAGCCGTCTCGTTCCTCGTACACTAGACTCGTTCTGTCCTGGCTCCCACCCTGGCAGTGCTCCGGGCCTCCGGCCGCTCTCATTGCCTCATGTCCGTTGTTGAAGCCCCGAAAGAACCTAAAATAACACATCATGGTCTTGGAAGCGTAAAGCCTTCTTCTTTACCCGTAAAGTGAGAGCGAAAGAGGATTCGGGGGCCGAGATGGTGCAATGATGGGCCGATCGATGGGCGCCGGAAATGCGGCCACAGCTAAGCTACGGCAATGCTTCCGGGCAGAGCAAACATACGCCAAAACACCCTAGAATCCGACTTGTCACTTTCTCATGAGCGTCAAGGGACCGAGTGCACACCAAAGACCACTGATATGCCCTTGACTTGACCATTTGGAGGGAATGCCAGGCAGCCACCCGTTCCACAAACAATCATCTCCAACACCGAGTCCCAAACTCCACGACGACCTAGTGTAGATACCATGATACCCCAACTTCCCAGAAACCCCAGTCCCTGCATCATCAACGATTCGCAGAGCGACAGGCCGCGGTGCGACACCATTACGCTGAATATCCACCACTTAGCGTCTGGGGCCGATGCATGCCGCCCCGCCTGGCATCGCTAACAGGATGTACAACCCTCTGCGAGCTCCTTAAATGGGAAGCTGGACGCCCCGGCCGTTATCAAGACGGCCTCCGCACCCATCTCATGCGGTGTTATCGCAATTGATGTGCACGCGTCGATGCTGTTCCCTGCCACAATCCCAACAGCTTGGATCTCGCCTCCGGTATCGCTCAGCTCAATTTCGTCTTGGCAATTGCCGTTTTGACCTGCTCCCTCGCAGACATCGGGCCGTTAGCACACTCGACTGAGCAAGTCAATCGGTCCGGCAACGTCGTCATGGTGACAAGCCCAGCTCAGAAGGGCCGCAGTTCTGTGGCCTGCAAGGCGTGCCATGGACAGAAGCTCAAATGCAATGGAGGTACGTCTTCCAATACCGCTTAGCTGCCCGGGAACATGTGGTTGATGAAGGATTTCAGGAACTCCATGTCAGCGCTGCCAAGTGCGCCGTCGGGAGTGTGTCTACCCGGTCAAGGAAAAGTTCACGACTGTGTCGGAGAGCTATTTGCGAATGCTCGAAAAGGAGCTGGCTTCTGTTCGAAGAGGATCAAACCAGTCGCCTTCGAACTCATCGCATGCACCAGAGCCTATTCAAACAGACGTTCGGAGTCCCGACTTTGCTGCGCCCATGTCTCCTCCAAAGACCAATAGAGTCATCAAAGAAGAGATGCCAGAAGACTGCAGCACGGAGAAGTTCTTCCATACACTGCTTTCTCGGAAGGAGAAGTACACATACTCTCGCCTCAAGTTCGACTTTTTGCGTGAGTTGATCAATCAATGTCGAGAAGAAAAAGACTAAGTCTGAGTTCCGTAGACCCCGAGGTGCATCTCAGACTTCCCCCAAGACCATACGCATTTCACCTCCTCCAAGCTTTCGAAGAGGGCTTCAGCGAATACCATTGGTTTCTCCGCAAGAATTTCCGAGACAGACTGATGTTGACGTATTCTGACCCTAGTTCCCAATCCAAAGACCGCAATTGGCTCTGCAGGGTGTCTGTCGTTCTGGCTCTGGCTGAGAGCTTCAATCGGTCGCGCATGACTGCATCCACACATATGCAGCTCACTGGCGAACAGCCTCTCAGTCCCTACGGCACCTTGCCTGCTGTTTCTTCTTCACCAACCTCTAACTCGGAGTCTTCCGAAACGCCGCAGACACCCCCGCCGCCGCCAGGGTCGGACTATTTTGAGCAGGGGTTGATGTTGCTAAAGATGTCGTCCGAGGAGCCAGTCTCAGAAGACGTTGAAGCTCTTAATCTCATTGTAAGTCGAACTCTTTCGTCGCTACTCAAAATCCTGAAATATCAGGACTGACTGGCTTCAAGGCTTTCTATTGCTATTCACTGAATCGGAGGAAAACGGCGTATTCATACGCTAGTCAAAGCTGTGCACTTGCCAAGCTCCTGCAGCTTCACAAACCAATGACCCCTCAAACGCCAATCGACGCAGACCAGAACATTCGAGTGATGAACGAGCACAGAAAGAGACTTTGGTGGACATCATATTGCATGGATCGAATGATCAGCACAGAATTAGGTGTCTCGCCGGCTCTCACATCTGTCCCTGAGGGAACGCAACTCCCGTGCTCGGCCGGCCTCACACCTGAAGACTTGGAACAGTTCTCAGATCCAAGCCTTCTTACAGCTTCAACTCAGCTGTGTGAGATCAAGCGTCACGTTGTCATCACTGCCGCGCAACATCCGGACGTGGATGACGAAAGACGGCTAGACATCATCAAACCAAGCATCGACATGCTTCAAGAGTGGAGAAACAACTTGCCCGGCAACATGACATTCACGTTTGAGGACAGTCTTCCGACTAGATTAATGGAAGCGCAATACGGGCGAATCCTGGCCTCGATCTACATGCGATACCACCAGGCAAGTTACCATTTTAGTTAGAGAATCGACACTCTGGCTAATCATCCATAGTGTTCCATCTTACTCCTAAGACCCCTCTATCTTCAACGGCTCTCATCCATAGTCCAGACACGCCGACTCAATAGTCAGCAAGCAAGCTCTGGTCGCTCAGGCGTTCCATCAATCGGGGGAGGAGATCCAATGAAAGCTGTCAAGATGCAGTGTCTTCAGGCAGCTCGCAATAATTGCAAAATTCTCCTCGGTCTTTGGAATTACGACAAGATCGGTAAGTGCTGACAATCCCCCGCGATTCGTTTGATTACTCACAGGGTGGCCAACAGCGAAATTCGGATATTGGGAATCCCTCCACCTCTTCTCTGGACTATCCATTTTAGCTCTCGCGCGGGTATCGATCAATCGCGACCGAGTCCTGACCCCTTCCTCAGAAGATCACGATGCGGCCCTCTACTCTCGGACGAGAGAGCTTCTTCGAGAGATGGCCCGCGTCGGCAACCCTGCTGCAAAAGACCACGATGCGTTGCTATCCGATGTCGAGGCGATGGTCATGAGGGTTCAAGAAGAGGAGCGGCTGACGGAGCAGACGAGCACGGAGGTCGAAACCCCCAATGAGAACTTGAGCATTTCTGACTTCATGTTTGCGGACATGGGTAGCGAGCAACAGATCTGGTGCGACACGGACTGGGAAAACATACTGAGCTCGTATACTCAAGGCATATGACATCTTTTATGAATATTGAGCAATGAAGAGACTTCGCACTGATGCTTCTTCACCTAAAAGCCCCCACGTGGTCAAAGGACAATGCGTTGCATTCTCAATCCCCCCTGCCACGCCACGACTGCCAGACCCCAGCAGATGCGATTTGGCTGTCTGGTTTACCCACTCACAGCACTATCTCCGTGCTGAGCCCGGCCAATAAATGTCGGCTGTCCTCCGAGATGCCAAAAATGGCTTAGAATATGCAATTGACAAGGCGCTTTCATTCGTCGGGGAACACGGCTTCGGTGGTGTTTTTGGCGAGCCCATCCGGAATGGAAGTGGTGCGTCTAGAACCAACAGACAAACAACGAACCACTTTGAAAGGAGGGGCGCTCCGTGCTGCGGGGCACCAGTTTTGCTTTTCTGTCGTTTTCTCTCTCCTTGACCCAGATCCTCGGTTTTTCCTTCAGTCTTTCATCCTCTCACCTGGCTTGATCTCAAAATTTTGTTTGACATGTCTGCATCTCCTACCCAAGCTCCCGCGACGGCTCCCGCAACAGCCCCCGCGACAGCTCCTGTAGCGACTAGCTCGCCATCCGCAGCAAACGCGGGTACGGGTCCCGACGAAGGGCCTATTGCGGCTGTGAGTGACCCTGTTTCGCGGGCTCGTGGAATCATTCGTGTTGACTCTAGTACCCAACAGGATCCCGGCATTGAAGAGACAGACAATGAATCTCAGGCTGAGACTGGCAGGTATGATAACCCAAGAACTTTCTGCAGTAAACCAAAAACTCACAAGTCGCAGTCTCCACTCATCTTCTACTGCGTCTTTAAGTGAAAGCATCTCGGAATATCGCCGCCTCCACGGACGGACATACACTCAGAAGGCGGAGTACTGGGGGCCAAACGATGAGAAGCAGAATGAAGGCCTTGACATCAAGTAAGATAATAACATTCAAAACTCATCGAATCCTTGCTGATGTTTCGACAGTCATTACTGGATGACGCTATTTCTTGATGATAGGCTGTTCCTAGCGCCCATTGGTGATAGTCCGCAGGTAAGCTACCAACATCGATCCAAATGAGTTGGAACGAGGACTAAACCTATTCGCAGCACGTTCTTGACGTCGGCACTGGAACAGGAATCTGGGCCATGTGAGTTGGCATAACGTTCTCAAGTCGAACATAAAGCTCATCATACGTAGCGACTTTGCAGATGAGTTCCCCTCAGCGGAGGTCATTGGCGTGGACATCTCGCCTATCCAGCCCTCTTGGGTCCCACCCAACTGCAAATTTCAGATCGACGACATCGAACAGGAATGGACCTTCCCGGCTGACTTCTTCGACTTCGTTCATGTCCGAAACCTTGAAGGCAGTGTGTCCGACTGGCCAAAACTCTATAGAGAAGCCCTTCACTCTATGAAGCCCGGGGGCTACATTGAAGTCAAGGAGTTCGATATCGAGGTGCGGTCGCAGGTCCAGGAAATGGACGAGAGCCACCCCTACAAGGCCTGGGCCAAAAACATCTGCGCCGCTTGCGACAAGCTTAGGAAGACTGGAAAGCAGTGCGTTGATCCCGGCATTGCGCATAACCTGCGGGAAGCTGGCTTCGTCGACATTGTTGAGAAGAAGTGGCCGATTCCTATCGGGTCTTGGCCAAACGATCCACTCCTAAAGGAAGTCGGTACCGGCTTCTTGGAGTACCTTGATCAGTCCCTCGAGGGATTCGGCACCTTTCTCCTGAAGGAGATTATGGGCTGGGAGTATGCCGAAGCCATCGTCTTCATTGCTGAGAAGCGCAAGGCACTCAAGGATGCGAAGCTGCAGCCAACCATCGACCTGTGAGTCTTCTGTCCAATGTTTTCTGGCTCAAGTTACTGACATGTTCTAGCCACTTAGTTTATGGTCGCAAGTCAGAGCAGGTTTCAACGCCAGCCCCTGTGGTCTGAAGTCTGGCAGGCTGGCTATAACCTCAATCCTTGAGTATTTATAGATTACTTGGGCCTCTCGAACGATCTGGTGTGTTGCTCAAGAGGCGCAACACAGGACAAGATTTCTAAGGGCGATGGATGGTAGAGAGTACAATTACTCGGCCAAAATGTCTATCTTTCGCGAGAAGCTGCTCTTGTACGGCTTCGTACCTTTACATTATTGAACCTAAGTCAAGGTCTGACCATGTGCTACCCTGACTTGCCTTATGAAGCCTTCACTTTCCTCCGTGCATCGCGAAAAGACTCGCTCCTTCAACTGTACCTCCAAACAGATCTTACTCTTGGTCCCACATTCCCATGGAGGTGTGCCGAGTGCGTCGTCCTGCATGTCCGCATCCCAATGTCCCATCGCATGGCGGATACCCCCCAAATCCTGCCTTAACACTCCTTCAAGGCTGCCAACCATAGGATACTGCTCAGAATAGGAAAAGGCCAGCGGAGTGTTTATCACATCAAACTCAAGCCCACCTTTAGCCACAGCGTCCCAAGCCTCTTTGACCTCCTTCGCGGGGATAAAGTCCGACGTTCCCGCTGTGCGGTAAACCGTGGCCGTCGCCAGCCCATCGCCGGCTTCATACTGAAACAAGAAGCACCCTGTACCTCCAACAGATGTCTCTCGTTTATGGTGCCACAGTTCCATTATTTGTAATTTGGGCATGGGCTTTGCCTTCTCTCCCGCTGCGAGCAGAACCCTGTTCACCAAGGCAGAGTCGGCCATTGTCAGCCAGCTTGACGTTAGAGATAGGGTGTGAAGATTGCGCCACGGGGCAAGATCTGTCGGAAGCTGTACATCAAAGAAGTCGTGCGCTTCCAAGGCGAAAGTGACGCAGAGGGATTCGAGGCGGTGGCTTGCGTTTGCCGCGGCCAGAACCAGGTCATGGTCGAGCTTCTTGGTGGGCTCGTCGTTCAGCGGATGCCTGTCGTACTCCCAAAGCGAGACGGTCCGAGTGGATTTGGGCAGCTCATTCAGCAAGGCTGTGTTTGCGGCGTCGCGCGCACTCTGAGTATCCTCGTCAACGCCTGCGTATGGCTCGTATGCCACCTGCTCCAAGTTTGGGAAGCATCCAAGGACTACCCTCACGGTTTCAGGGGAAAAGCTTCGGAAGTGTCGTCGGGTAAGGATGAATCTGGCCACGGCTGGGACCGATGGCAGGACGACCTGGTCACTGTCCTGGGAACTCAAGTCCAACAGGTTCCCCAGGGTACGCTTTCTCTCCTCGAGACTCACATCATTGGCTGCCCAAAACGTTAAGTCCACATCAGAGTACAGCTTGCTAAAGCTGTGCAGAGAATCACTGCGTGAAGCAGCGCTGAGGTCCAACGTCAGGCCGCTGCTATCTTTCCATTGTGAGATAATGCTGAGAAGAGGTATCAGATGTTGACTGAATATCGTATTGTTCAATCTCATGGTATCTTGATCCTCTTCAAGCTCACATACGTCGTGGTCGTAATCTGCCAGTTCAACATGTAAGCGGATCTTCTTGATGCAGCGTTCTCGTCTGCGGTCGACGATCTGGCCCAGACGCAATATGTCAGCCACTGATCGTAGCTTCAAGGACGCAAATGTTTCCTTCTCGATGATAGACTGCCATTCTGCGCCAGTAGCTACAAGTTGCAGCAGCCTCGTCGTTCTTTGTACTTGCCGGTGCACTCTGACTGGTCGTGTCTCATGTCCCCTTTCCTCTTGCCGTGTCACCAACTCTGCAATCATAAGTCTGATCTCAAACGGCAGAGGGGGTAGCTTGGTTGATTGTAACGACCTTTCCTGGTCCTCCTGGGAACTCCTTTGTCTCTTTTGGTGATTATTTCCGACCATCCTTGACTATGGTTGTCCTCTGACTCGCTTTCTTTGGGTGACAGAGAGTTATCTTTGCTTGTTTGGGGTCTGTTGAGGAAGTTTCGAGCCCACCCAGTAGGGGTTTTCACAGGAGGGGAAAGAGGAGCAAAAGCGCCTCGGTCAGTACCCAGTCCAGTTGGCTTATTTGGGGTCTGACGGCAGAGGAAGGACACTTTTTGAAAGACAGAATTGAAACGTCAATCATCTAAGCTCGAAGTTTAAGTACCTTTGCATGGTTCAATCATCAAAAGGTTGTAACTAGTCAAACCTTGCAAATTAGTGCTTATCAAGGTATTAACCATTCGGTACATGTAACAACCACACATTACTGGTTCTTCACACATGTATATATCTTACATCAGGCCACAGAGGTGATCATACATCTTTCGGACAGATGGCATCGACCGCCTTCTCAATCCACTCATGCGACTTCGGATTCGTAACAAAGTTCCTCCCCAGTTTCTTCAGCAACTCCATCTTGTTGTAATCCGCAAGGCCAATCTTCTTCCTCCCCAGCGTTGGGTTGAATCTGATGTACTTGGTCTCAGCATGCTCAGCCCGCTGATTTAGCATCGAGATGTGCCGCGAAAAGTCCTTGGCCTTAGCGTTCGTGTTGGTTGAAGAAAGCCATCACGGTCGACAGCACTCCTGTGATCTTGAGCAACGAGTCCCTCGGCGAGTCTGCCCTCTCCCACCCCGTGCCGAGACTAATCACGCAGGAAATCTTGGGCTCTGGCTCGCCTGGCTTCACAAGGTCATATCTCGAGTTCCACAGCTGGTCGATAGGGTTGTTGTTGAGAAGACCGCCGTCCCAAAAGGTCAATTTTCGTTTTGCTCCCTCGGGCCACTTGACCTCGGGGAAGTATGTCGGCGCGGCGGAAGTCGCCCTCGTCGCGAGGCAGATTGTGATTTTGTCGCGGTGTTCCTTCATGATGTCGTTCGCCACCGAAGAGACGTAGTTGTTGTTGTCCTTGTATGTTTTCATCAGAGCTGTTTCCGCCCTGTCTTGTGCCGTTGTACAGATGATCCTATGTATTCCCCATGGTTAATGATGCATCACAAGGCTACGAAGAGAGACATCTCTTTGATATCCTTACATCTTGCCAGCCGCCGGGTGCTGAAGCAGCGCGTCTCCCCTCAGCGCCTTGTCATCCTTGTCCAGGCCGTGGTCTGCGACGACCCGTTGGACAGCCCTCTTGAGAGATTCGCCGTCGAATCGGCTATTCTGGACCACAGACTTGCTGTTGTTGACCCAAGAAGAAACCTTGTCGCCGAGGAAGTCGATGGGGTAGCCGTAAATCTTGGGTTTGAATATGTCCTTGGCTATCTCGTCATACGTTTTGATGGCTTCGGTGGCCGTCATGCGGAATCGGAACAGCAAGAGGCCAATGATGCCTCCGGTGCTAGTTCCAGCAACAAGCTCGAAGTAGTCGACTGGGCGAGGCTCCTCTTTCAAGCCCCTCCTGACTTGGATCCGTTTCATGATGTCCTGCAAAACGACGAGAGACAGTATTCCGCGGACGCCACCTCCGTCCAGGGCCAGGAGACGCGCACCGTTGGGGTGTTTTGTAGCGGGAGATGCTGGCCGTGTTTGCAACGTCTGAGTTGTTGAAGTCGCAAACGCATTGCTGCCTTTAAGCTTGATGCTACGATAAGCCTTACATGTCGCTAGCACTCGACAAGACATATCGGCGATAAGTGAACGCCGTCTAAGGAATGCCGGTTCATTTACCTCCTTACCAGGCTCGTGGTCTTGGCGATCTCCACAGCTTTGATAGAAGCCTCAATTCATAACCTGAGCGCGGATGCAGCTGACTGGCGCAGGCTCGCCGTGGGTCCTGATTAGAATTTTCTTATTCAATCGGCAGCGAGATGTTCCGGAATGGCGGTATGTTGGAACTGCTGTGCCGCCGGGATAATTCGGGTAGCTGCCGAAGGGGTTGCGTGACGGCCCAAAGGGGAAATTAGAGGGAACTTCAACCTGAGGATGGCAACATTAACACCAGCTTGGTCACACAAGAGCCTCAACATTACATCGATAGGTAGATAGGCGAATAATGTTGTCAGAAATTTGGTCGGAAAGTGATAATCTCCTCGCTTTTGTCAAAAAATTGAATCACATGTTCGGGGTAGATTCTAGATTGACGTTTACCATACGATCATTAAAAGTTCACACCACCCTCTATCTAACTCCCCTCGTTATATCTAAGATAAAAAGAATATTTGCTACAGAATGAAGTAGACAATAAAAAAAGAAAGTCTTCTGACCAAGTAGTATGCTTATGAGTATTCAACGATTGTATTGTATGTGATGTAAGTTGTCTAACAAATCATCAGTGCGACGCCAAGATAAGTGAAAAGGAGTATACAAGCATATTGGCAGAAAAGACGTTTGTTTCAAAGTGTTCTTTTGGAATCATCCAACCAATACGCTGAAATTGGTTCATCGTCTCTAAATATATAACAAAAGAATTAGTGATATCATCCCACATTAACCAGAATCCCCATAACGCCGACACCGTTATCCTATCCCTAACTTCGCTCTCTCCCTCACTCCCCCCTCCAAGACCCGTGGAACATATGCTTCATCAACGCCTCCTTAGGCGGGTCCCCCATCGTGCTATTCGAATGCGGCTGCCCCATCCCGAACCCATCAATCGGCAGAATCAGCACGTCGCCCACCAGCTTCGGCTCCGTGATGTACGACAGGTTCTTGATGTCCGTCAGCCCGCTGTCGTACTCCTGCAGCTGCTTGACCACCGTCTCCGTCCCCGCGGCCGGGCCCGTCGAGTTCATCACCTCGGTGCTCGTGGGCTTCACCTCGTTGACGGGCACCTCGTGCGCGGCCGCGAGCCCGTCGAGCGCGCCGACGATGCGCTTCGCCATCTTGCGGAAGACGGGGTGCCCCGGCGCCGCCGCGATGGTCCACTGGCAGAACTGCACCCAGTGCAGGATGTCGTACCACCCGGGGCCGTCGCGGCGGTCGAACTCGATGCCGACGACGAGGCGCACGCGGTCGCGCAGGTGCGTGGGGATCCAGGCGTCGATGGGCTGGAGGGCGACGGTGTCGGTGTCGGTGTAGACGCCGCCCTCGAGGCCGAGGATGAGGTATCGCAGGAAGTCGGACTTCATGCCGACGTTGGGCATGTTCTTGTAGGCTTCGATGATGCGGGGCTCCTTTGCGAAGTGGCGGGTCACGTATTCGAGGGCGGAGGTCTCGCCCATGAGGGTGCTGGGGATCGTCGTGTCAGTTTGGTAACGTTGGTCTCAAGTGGATGAGTGACGGGCTTACTATTCGTATCCCGGGTTCATGGCGGTCCACGTCGCGGAGCTGCCCAGCTTCTCGGCGTCAATGACCAGGTCCTTATCCGACTGCGGCGCCTTCTTGGGAAGCACGATCTGCCAGATCTTGGGCGGGATGAGCTGCGAGGTGTGCGTCCTCCATACGGCAGACGGCGTCAGCGTGCGGCCATGGCCGCTGCCGAAGTAGAACGAGCCACGGTGGCTGCCCCAGATCCAGAACAGGGAGAGCAGGGTGAGGGCGGTGGCGATGTAGAGCGTTCTGTACCGGAACCGCGCCGTGTGCTGGAGGGGCTGCGTCCAGATGGGCGAGGTTGGCGACTTGTGGTGGTAGGAGAGATACATCGTTGCGGTCGGTTGATGGGGGACTATCACCAGAGGCCGGGAGGGAGGAAGGGCTTCTAGCTTGAGGTGAAGCCGCTTGGGTTTCTGGTGTAAGACGAGGAAGACCTGGCAGGGAAAACCTGGAGAGCCATTCTCAACTGAGATGGGGGGAACCGGGTATTGGTAATATTATACAAGAATGCTTGGAAGGGGCCATCATCTCTCGTCTAGTCCTAGATCCCCCCCCCCCCCCCCCCCGGGGGGGGGGGGCCCATGGCCAAGAGAGGGTGGGGGGACACTTTTCCCCGGGTTTTGTCCTCTTTCCACTGGACCACCTCCCTTGTCATGCGTTGGCCAAACACAATGTTGGGGCCACAATTGCGTTTCTCGTGTGGAAGGTCACACGGGGGGGGGGGGAAGGGAGACACCGAAGACCGGCATTGGCGTTCGTCGACCCCCTGTCTTTTCCACAGCCGCGTCTCCCGGCACCGACCTAGCCGGTGGGGGGGGTGGGGGGGGGGGGTGAACCGGAGGGGGGGGGGGAGGGAGGGGGTCTAAGGTTGGGGTGAGGCGGGTGGGGTTTTGGGTGTAAGCGGGGGAGACCTGGGCGGGAAAACCTGGGGGGGCCTTTTTAAATGGGGTGGGGGGGACCGGGGATTTGTAAAATTTAACAAGAATTCTTTGGAGGGGCCAACATCTCTCGTCTTAGCCTTGGTCCCCCCCCCCCCCCCCCTTGGAGGGGAGATGCCTATGGCAAAGGGAGAGTGGGCAGAACATTTCGCCTGTGTTCGTTCCATATCCCACGGAAACCATCCCTTTGCTGCGGCTGAGGCAATCCAGATGTGTGCGCCACAATTGCCGTTTCTGGTGTAAGTCGCAATAGGGGGGGGCGAGAAGAGCCTACAGCAAGCCCGTTTTGGCCGTTCGCAGACACTTGCCCTTTCAGAGCAGCTCGTCTCCGGGAACCAATCTGGCCCAGCCTCAGTTGGCCAAGAAGCCACGTTATTCTTGCGGTCGGGAGACATTCATGCCAACGGGGATGGTCTAGCTACACGCGCCGAGCAGACGGTACGATTCGGTCAGGAGCACCATTCAAGGCGCTAAGCTGGCTTGACAGCTGCTGTAGTCGGTGATTTGAACCCCTGGATATGCATTGGGAAGAGAGGACGGCAGATACCGCGGCTCTCGATGCAGCTCTTGCCAAGACTGAAGCCAGAACGGTGTGCTCCATGATGCCTCGTAGGAATGCACGTTGGTATGGCTTACCGTGGATCGGCGAGGATACGATGTGCCTGGGCGCGGGATCAGCAGAGGCAAAGGGCCCAGCCAATCGGGGCAGTAGGGCTGGGCAAAGGGACCAGCTTATGTTTTGCCTAGAAAAAGGAACAACATGGCGCATCTTTTGCACATGCTGTGTGGTTGGGGCCTATTGTTCTGGGGCATGATATCTCACTTGTTTTCTGGGAGGGAGCTGACTGCTAGCCCAGGTGGGAGCCAGCCCAGCGTGAGCATCAAAAGGCTTTTTGGACAGGCCCAAAGCTTCCCAGCAACCTAGAGAATTATGCCAGAGGAGAGAGCGCAGTTGAAGAATGTGCAAAAGAAGCTTGTCTTTCCTTCAGCGCAGCCTAAACCTCCAGCAGAAAGCCTACCTAGTCTCATTCTTCACGTTCGAGTCCACAATCCAGGGGCAAGTTCCTGGAGCTCTCCCTCCCGTGCCTTGCCCCTTGGCGCTGGCATGCAAGACCAGCAGGCGTATCAACACTGTTCCCCTGGCTAACCACTTCGCCCCCTCGCCTAACGATGCATCTGTAATACCCGGCACTCGCCACATGTAGGTGACGGCGGGCTTGGCTCAGGACTGCCAGCAGAGATAAACATTGCATTATCAGCGGAAAGGATCCAAGCCACTTTGTGAAGAAACTGCTGTGAAACGCCACAATTCGATAGATACAGCGCGGATTAGGGAGCTAGCGATGGACGGCCGTGGCGCCGGCGGTGGGCGTAGCGTGGTCTTCTGCCTCGGGCCCGCGGCGAGCTGCCAGACGCTGCTAAAATACGGGATGGTTCTTCGGTGCAGATGAAGAAGCGAAGCTAAGACCGGCGAGCTGGAAAAGGTTTGTTGGTTCAGCGACCGGGCCCTCGGGAAAGTGGACATCGTTGTCCATGCACCGGCAGTCGTGTTGGATGATGCCTTCATGGGCCTACCCCTGTCAGGACTCCCATATTGCAGGGAAGTAGGGGTACCTTAGAGTGATTCTTTGCTTAATGGCATGGTATAAAGAGGGCCGTTGATAGATGTCCAGTGCCCCCCCCCCCCTTCGATCTGACGATGCAGGTTTGAAAGACTTATCTACTCTCCAGGACAGACCCTGAGACGTTGCAGTACTTGGCTGGGAGGCCGTTAGCTGTCAGAGGGTTCTCTGCTTTGTGAGAAGAGAAGGCTTTGCAACCGGCGGTGACGAAGATGTCATTGCTTTCACACCCGTGACAATTCTTGGCGCCTCTGATTTTGATGCTTCGTGTGTGAGCTTTTTATCCCGTGGACGATGTCTCGATACGCATGATCAACTTATAGAAAGTAGTGTTGAGAAACGGCAGTCAACAAGGTGCGCCTCCAGGCGGGAAACTGCGAAGAAGAAAGGTTAGAAGGGAAGAGAGGAACATGTTGCGGATGGCAGGAAACTAATGTCGTGACATGAAGAAACGGCGGGCCAAACACGTCGCCCGAAAATTGCCTTCCGAAGGAACGCGCGATGAGCAAGTTCGACGGACATCACCATCGACTTGGACATCTCGTGCGTTCGACGACTAGGCAGTCTAGTTCCGACCAGACATGAAGAGACAACCACCATCACAATGCACACCCAAACGCGAACTCTAAAAATGGTCATCAATCGCAACATCGATTGAGCTAGCTTAAAACGCCCCTTGTAGACCCAGGTCCCCTTTCCATGCTATGAAGGTTGATAATGTTACAGTCGGGGGCAGTTCATGAGTGCCCCATGTCATGAGCCATGCTTTTCGTCTCAGTTCTTTTCGCTGTCGAAATCCCAGGCCCTTTACATGCTCTTCTTGACCTGGTCGGCGGTGCCCTTCGCCTTGCCCGCAGCCTCGTTGACCTTTCCCTTAGCCTCGCCCTTGAGCTCCTGCGCCTTGCCAGCTGCCTGGCCCTTGAACTCCTGAGCCTTGCCCGCGGCCTCGGCCTGCGAGTTGGGGGTGACTTCCTTGACCTTTTCCGCGACGGAGGCTGTTGGGGGTCACATGTCAGCGACTTGATCATGATAGGCTGGAGGAGGAATGCCGGTTGGCAGAGGTGAGGGAGATGGGGAGGGGGGAAGGATGAACTTACAGCCGAGGTTGATGCCGTCGACGAGCTTGTCGCTGACCTTGCGGTCGACCGTCTTCAGGCCGTCCTTGACCGTCTCGGCGGCGGACTTGTGGACGGGCGTGGTGGTGGTGAATTGTCTGGGGGCGACGGCGGCGGCTCTGGGGACGACGCGGGGGATGGTGGCCATGCGGCGGCCGACGGTCTCGATGAGGAACGACATCTTGTTGGTTGGTTTATTAAGGGTTTGGTGGTAGTTTTTGGGTATCAAAAGGCGCGGTTGGGTAGCTTTTTTTGGTGTTTGGATTGAGGGGAATTGAAGAACTCGAGGTGTGTTGTGAGGGAGAGGAATCCTCAAATATGAACGACGGGAAGGAATGACACTCACACCGGAAGGAGAGAGCTCGAGGAAGCTATGAGCTGCGGGTGATGTCATCGCGCCTTTCGCCCTGCGGAGGCAGGTGGCAGGCACCACGCCCTGAGCTCGCAGGGCCCTTAGTCCTTTAGCCGCACATGCTAAACCACAACTCAGCGCTTCAGAGCCCCCAACCCCACTGTAACCACCCATCGAAACAGTGCAGCTCACCCGAAAAAGGGCGGGGTGCAGGGGCGAGGCGAGGCGAGTGCGCCATGACGTTCTGGGCCACGGCGAGACAATTGTATCACACCTACATCATCGATCGCAGGAGGTACTCCCAAGGTATCGTCGCTTGGTCGTCGTCTGGTGGTGTTCCCCGCAGATTCGGCCGTGGGGATCGGTGCATGCAATGACGACATGTCTACCTTTGCATCATACCCACGGGTTCTGCCGTGGTGCTTGTTGGGGGGAAGAGGGATTTCGGCTGCTTGCGTTACCTCGGTCTTCCCGACGGTCTGGACCTTTTGGACGGGAAAACGGGAGCAAGAGCTGGAGGTCTAGCTGGGCTTGCTGTGGCAGATTAGGTCTAGTAGGACACAAATCCGGTGTATTCGGCAGCGGATCAAGACACTGGCTGAATGATCTTTCGGGACGGGCCCGGCGGGATTGTGTAGCAAGGCGTGAGATGGCATAGCACTCTGGGCAACATGAACCACCAAACCATCTTCATACATTCCCACCTATTTTTCTTCAACACATTTACACACGTCCTCTACCGTCCCTTGAAAACAGGCTTCCTCTTCTCCTGAAACGCCTTCAGCGCCTCATTCCGATCCTCCGTCGCCACAACCCTCTCGTACATCTTATTCTCCACCTCCTCCCTCGCCCAGTTCACAGCCTGCAAGCCCCCCCGGATCGCCCCCGGCCCGCCCTCGCAGATCTCGCCAGCGAGCCTCACGGCCTCGCTCAGCCCCGCCCGGCGCGCGACCAGCAGCGCGCCCTTGTCCTTGTCGCCCTCGCCCGCCTTCTCGGCCTCGTCGTGCGTGAACTCGACCAGCCGGTCCGCGATGCCCAGAAAGTACGCCTCGGGCGCGGACACGCGGCGGCCGGTGAGGAGGAGGTCGCGCGCGCGCGAGAGGCCGATGAGCGCGGGCAGGCGGGGCGGGCCGCCGGCGCCGGGGATGATGCCGGGGCGGGTCTCGGGCAGGCCGACGAGGGCGTTGGAGGAGAGCACGCGGAAGTGCGTCGAGAGGGCGAGCTCGAGGCCGCCGCCGAGGGCAAGGGAGGAGGTGGGGGGGATTGTGGGGGTCGGCAGGTTCTGGAGGGGGGTGAAGGTGCTGCGGAGGTTGGAGAGGAACTCGTCGGTCCTGTTGTAGGGGTTTGTGTCAGTGTCATGGCGGTCTTTTAGGGTGGGGGTTTGGAGGGGTAACGTACTCTGCCTGGGAGAAGCCGCGGCGCTCCTTCAGGTCGGCGCCGGCGCAGAAGCTCGTCTCGACGGCGCTGGCGAGGATCAAGGCGCGCGTGGGGCCCTTGACGTCCTGTCCCGCGGCGCCGCCAAAGATTTGCTTCGCGGGTGCCTCGTCGCCCGTCTCGGTGTACTGGGCGTGGACGGCGGCGATCTCGGCGCGCAGCTGGGAGAGCAGGGCCTTGGAGATGGCGTTGCGGGCCTTGGGGCGGTTGAGCTCGAGGATGCGGGTGTGGCCGGGGCCCGGGGCGGGAAGCTGGGTGACGGTTATCAGCGGCTGGTTGGAGTCGGCGGCGGTCGCGGTTGAGGAGAGGGCGGCGGCCGGTCTGTAGGAGGAGGAGGGGGAGGAAGAGCACCGCGGGATGCGGACGGCGAGACGGAGCGGGGCGAGGCGGGGAGGCATTGTTGCAGTCTCTGGGATTCTAAGCCGTGGAAGCAGGTAAGACGAGATGTGAAAAGGAGGAATGCAGTGCTTTGGCTGCGATTGAGTTCGATTGAGCCGTTGGAGGGGCGGCTGGAATCGTTGCGAGAGCTCAAATTGGATGGACCGAGGAGGGAAAGAGCTCGGTTGGTGAAAATGCGATGACGTTCTGGCAGGTCGGCTTTGCTCGGTTATCTGTGGAGACCTCAGACGAACACTGCGCTGTGAGTGGTTCTTGGTCAAGGAGCTCGGTGAAGGGCAGCCGAAAGCTTCACCGAGCTGCCACACTGCCTGAGGCACGGCCCAAGCTTCGGTCAGCTTTCACCTCCAACACCGAATTCCTGGGACTGTTGCATCGTGCTTGTACGGCTCATCACGCTGGTCTCAAATTCCTCAAAAACCATCTCGATGGCATTAAACACTCCAAAACACCACAGACACACCGCCTGAAAGCAGCCAAGACGAAGCATCTCGATGGGATCAAGGGGGCGCCTGTGGCCCGTGCACAGTGACGTCCTCGCCCACGTCCAGGTTCTCATTCCTGGTGCCAAGCGCAGCAACCTGCAAGCGCCAAGCCATCTCCTGTCCCTGCGCAAGCTCAGCTCTCTGCTTCGGTTTGACGGCATGTCGCGTGCCTTATCTCGCGCCCTTAAAAAGTCTCGCCATGCCTCCTCTCTGGGATGGACGAGAACTTGTTCGTCTAGTCTTTTTGACAATACAAAATGTCGGATAACACGGCAGAAAGCGTCATCGTCCCCTTCCTCGGGGCCTTCCAGGCCTCCTTGTCGGTGCTGCTGACCATCGCTGTCGGCGTGATTGCCGCGCAGTATGGTCTTCTCGATGGAGAGAGCAGTAAGAAGATATCGACCTTTTGTGTCCGCATGGCGCTGCCGGCGCTGTTGATCACGAATGTCGGGTCACAACTCGACCTCGAGACTGTGGGTGTTCCGCCGTGAAGCGTTTGGACGGCATCTTCTAACCGATCACAAGGGGCTACGCTATGTACCCATCATCCTATGGGCCATCTTCTACACCACGGCGTCAATCGGCATTGGCATGTTCCTGAACAAGGTCCTCGGTATGCCCGACTGGGTGACGCCAGCCATTGCCTTCAACAACACCACCAGCCTGCCTCTGCTGCTCGTGCAATCCCTCGATGCGACCGGCATCCTCAGGTCCATCGACGACAGCTCCGATGTGGTCGCAAAAGCCAAGAGCTACTTCCTCGTCAACGCCATGATCGGCAACTCCCTCACATTCGCCCTCGGGCCCAAGCTCCTCAATGGCCACGAGGAAGAAGCCCCAGACAAGGACGGAGACCACGAGTCGAGCGAGGACGAAGACGACGACGACGTCGAATCCCAGGATATCGAGCGCGACGAACGAACCTCCCTCCTCCCGCACCGCGTCGTCGCCAAACGCACCCGCGCCCGCAACACGAACCGTCTCTGGTCCGCCCTCCCTGCCCCCGTCCAAAGCAGCCTCAGCTTCCTCTCCAGCTTCGTCAACGCCCCCGTCATCGGCGCCCTCCTCGGCGCGCTCGTCGGCCTCGTCCCCGCGCTGCACCGCCTCTTCTTCTCCGAGCCCGAATCCGGTGGCTACCTCAACGCGTGGCTGACCTCGGCGCTCAAGAACGTCGGCGACCTCTTCGCGACGCTGCAGGTCATCGTCGTGGGCGTCAAGCTCTCCAAGGCGCTGCTGCAGTTCAAGAACGGGTCCGAGTCCAAGGAGAGCCACGTCCCGATGGTGCCTTTTCTGGCCGTCACGGTCGTGCGGTTTGTGGTGTGGCCCGTCGTCTCGATTGGCGTGATTTACGGGCTTGCGAGCAAGACGGACCTGCTGACGAAGGATGCGTTGCTGTGGTTCTGCATGATGCTCATGCCCACGGGCCCGTCGGCGATGAAGCTATCGGCGCTAGCGGATTGTGAAGGGTCAGAGGAGGCGCAGAAGATGTTGATTGCCAAATTCTTGACGGTACGTTTTGAGTGGGTTTGTTAAGCTTGAATTGGATGCTGACTGTCTCACAGATGTCGTACATTGTCTCTCCGTTGATCTGTTTTGCCGTTGTTGGAGCTCTCAAGGCAAGTGAAGCCGTTGCAGCCGGCTGAGGATGAATGGGACCACCGATCTCAGCGGATCGTGAAAGGCAAGTATTTCGGAACAGACGAACTTGAAAAAGAAGTTGTCGAAATAAAGGCCCGGTGCGATCTCAGGCTAAAATTAGAGTAAAACAAAAACTTACCGCGAGCATTGTGGTGAGATTAATAGTGTGACTGGGTAATGTACTTACTCGTAGAGACGACCTCTCAGGCGAGTCATCGTAGCAAGTAGACCACAGACTCCCACTCACCTGTCTCATCGACCCCAATTGCTCATCAGCCCAGTTTGAAAGAGTGTAAGATTAGGAGCTCACAACCTTTGCCGGTGAACATATCAAGGCTCATCTCATCAATCGGACGCCGTGGTCGCATCCAAATAAGAAATCCCTGATTGGCTGTAATCAGCCCCAGCAGCTCCCCAATTTCTGCACTCCAGCAGCTGCTCCCCGCTGAAGCTGTGGGCCCCGGGATGACCTTCCTTCACGTCATCCACTCTCTCACTCGTCGACCCCGAACTTGGAGCTTCCACCCCGCCATCCCGAACGCCGGCCGACCATATTCACGTGCCCGTCAACATCTCATCTCATCCAAGACCAGACTCATACAGTCAGTCTTAGCTATTGACTCTTCAATTACACACCGGAATCTTTGGAATTCTCGGTAAGTTCACCATCAACTGAATCTGTACCACTGTGGGTCGGTCCATGCACAACCTCGGTTCAGATTCTCCTCCACTCACACACTCACTCACGCATCAACCGCCAAAGTCCGCAAAGCTAACCACGATAACCAAGCAACAAACACACAATGGACCCCGCCTCCCAGACTCTCCCCCCGGAAGCCATCGCCCTCGCGGGCCGCCTGTACGACGGCACGCGAGCAGGCGACATGGCGCTCTTCGAGCAGGCTCTCCCCGCGGGGCTGCCTGCGAACATGACCAACGAGAAGGGCGACACACTGGTAGGCCCAACTCCAACTCCTCCATCCCCATCACAACCCCGTCCAGCAACCGAGTCGTCCCAGTTGCGGATGGAAAGCTGATGAGAAACAGCTCATGCTTGCCGCATACCACGGCCACGCTGCCCTCGTGAAGCTCCTCATCCAGCACGGCGCGGACCCCAACCGGCTGAATGACAGGGGCCAGAGCCCGCTTGCCGGCGCGGTGTTTAAGAAGGAGGACGAGGTGATTGAGGTGAGTTTTGTGTTGAGCATTATGTTACTGGCATGATGTTTTGTGTCCACTGCTCTTTTTTTTGGTGGGACGATGTGCGAGGAGCTGACGCGAGAAACCACAAGGCTCTACTTGAGGGGGGCGCGGACCCGGACTACGGCAATCCCAGCGCGCTGGCCTGCGTCGCGATGTTTAAGCAGGAGGAGAGGTGGCAGGCGAAGTTCGAGGGCGCGCCGGGGCGAGGGAAGGCGGAGGTTAAGGCTTGAGTTGTGCGTAATATAAAACCGACATTCACATCATGGGATACCGTTATTATTTCACTCCAACCCTGGCTTCTGTGCATACACAACATGGCTACCACCGTCAGCTATTTCTCTATCCCCATACCTCAACACAGAACCAAACAGAAGAACTCACTGATCAAACATGACATGCATCCCCCCCCCCCCCAACCCCGCCCTCACCCTTTCCAACAACTCCCCCACATCCCCCTCCTCCCACCCCAACACCCCGCAGTACACCTTCAAACTAAACCCCTCCAGCCCCTCGAGAAGCTGGCGCAGATTCAGCGCCCCGACGTCCTTGAAGTGCGCATCTCTCGCCCACGGCCCGATCGGCGCCTTGAACCGCTTGTGCGTCACCCCGCGGAACCCGCCGTGCGCGCGCACCCAGCCCTCGGGCCGCGGGCCGGGCCGCGCGGTGCGGCCCATGGCCTCGCAGGCGTCGACGAAGCGGGCGTTCCAGCGGGGGACGGAGTAGGAGCGGGAATAGGTGGCGTCGTCGGCGTAGTAGAGGCCGTCCATGTCTTGGAACTCGGCGTAGCCGCCCGGGGTGAGGTGGCTGCGGAGGAAGTTGATTAGGATTTGGGGAGGGGGAGGATCCAGGGGGCGAAGGTACTCAAAGATGTTGGCGATTAGGCGCGGCCAGTCTGCGATGGAGACGAGCATGTAGCGGACGAAGATGTAGTCGTATTTTTTGGGGTCGATCCAGGCGCTTTCGACGTCGTCGATGATGAATTTGACGTTGGAGGGGAGCCTGTCTTTTGTGAGTTGATGTCGGGGGGGGGAGGGGAGGTGGGCGAGGATGGGGTGTTACCATTCTGGTTGGACTGCGCTCAGATCTGTCCCGATGACCTGGGGCTATTCAGCTGCTGTTTGAGGAGTTTTCTTCGGGCATTCTTACTTCAGCGTGTGGGAATAAATCAGCCATTTGAATCGCCCCTGGGAAAGATGATCAGTATACACACGCCACCTAGGAGGGCGGGGGATTACAGATCCCAGTCCCCGTTCCAATGTCCAATATTCTCTGTGTCGTTTCTGGTCTGATAGGAGCGAGGTACAGTCGATAACCGATTGATTTGAACATCAGGACATGAGCCAGATCAAGGCGGTTCAGTTCGGGCTGTAGAGGTTAGAGGTTTCCTTCGGGGAGTATCAGAGTACAGACCTCGTCATTAGGAAACGCATAGGCTTGGGCTTGTCAGAGACAGTCACCAAAGCATGGAGTGGCGGCAAAACATACCGCCTTGCCGGTACGCATGATATCGTCGACCATATTCCACCGGGTAATCAAAGACGCTCGACGTTATTGATCGGGTGTAGGATGACCTGGCTTCATCAGTATCACCTTGTTCGGCCCGGATACCGGTATCAAATAATGCTTCAGGGGAGCGAACATCCGATCATCTGGGATGGAGTCTAAGTCCTGGTGTCACAAGTCAGCAACAGTGAAAGTAGTCCCTTCTGGATGAGATAAAATGAGAACAATGACGAACACCAAATCCCTCGTCCTCAGGCTCAATCTCCGCATCCTGGCCAACTGCCGGAGGTGGATCTGCGGCTGCGACCGTAGCGCTGCCAGCGTTACCAGACTGTCGGGTCGAATCGTCCATCCTGGCTACTAAGAGAGCAGAAACTCTGCGTAGCGTTGGGGGCGGAAAAGCTGGATGGGTGTGTCTGTTGTTCTAACCACACCTAAAAAGATCGCTTGAACTTCTCGTCGGTCCAACGACACTTTGCTGCTGTACGACGCCCCGGCCGAATGAATACCTGGGAAAAAAGAAAAGAGAGAAGCACAAAGCGCATTGAACCAACAGCCAACACCCGGCGGGACAGACCACCTTTTTGACCGCTACCGAATTTCTAACGGTGGATTTCTTGGTCGTGTTGGAACCCAACCCGACCGACCCGCTTGTTTGCTGCTTGTCAGAGACAACCTGTTGGTGTGTTGGTCGCAGCTGACACTCAGCAGGGTACCTAAGCCAATAAAAAGGGTTCGCTTGGCGGCCAGGGTAGGCCGCAGGTTTACAAAAGTAACGTCCGTCACCCACTTTTCGCCACTCCCCACATTTCGCCACCACAGAAATGCCACACCGCCATGATAACCGCCAACTTCAAACTTCTACAACTTCACCAATTATCCTTCAATCATCATCATTTTTTGTATAAATATTCTTTTGATTAGGATGCCTCAATACACTGAAAATGACATCAACCGGGCTCTTGAAGCTATTGCATGTGGCACCAGCGTAAAAAAGGCTGCATTTGAATGGGGCATACCACGATCAACTTTAAAAAGCCGTATAAAGGGTCATCAGGCAAGAGATATAGCCTTTTCTGATCTTCAAAGGCTCTCTGCAGCCCAGGAAAGCCATCTAGCTGAATGGGTTCGGATACAAGCTGCCCTAGGCCTCCCACCAACACATCAACAACTGAAGGAATTCGCTGAGCTTATCCTTCAGAACCAAGGAGACTCCCAGCCTCTTGGAAAGAACTGGATTCAGTCTTTTATCAAGAGGAACCCATCCGTAAGGGTCCAGAGAAGCAGAGCAATTGATTCACAGCGTATCAATGGAGCCTCAACTAATGTCATCAGGCAATGGTTCAAGCACCTCGCCATACCTGAGATCATGGCTATTAAGCCCTCTAACCGATATAATATGGATGAGACTGGCATTCTTGAGGGCAGGGGATCAAACGGCCTCGTTCTTGGATCATCAGAAACTCGTTCTATCCGCAAGAAACAGCCTGGATCGCGTGCTTGGACATCTCTCATTGAGTGTATCTCTGCAACTGGGAAGGCACTGCCTCCACTTGTTATATACAAAGGAAAGAGTGTCCAGCAGCAGTGGTTCCCTCTAGATCTGACGCCATATGCATCCTGGAAGTTCACAGCAACAGAAAATGGGTGGACTTCAGATGCTACTGCTGTCAAATGGTTGACAGAGGTCTTTATTCCTTCAACCCAGCCAGGGGACCCCTCAGAGGTCAGATTATTGATCTTGGATGGTCATGGAAGCCATGAGACTACTGCGTTTATGTATACATGCTTCAGGAACAAGATACACTTGCTGTTCTTGCCAGCACATACGTCACACGTCCTTCAGCCACTTGATCAGTCAGTTTTTGGGCCCCTTAAGGCAGCATATAAGAAGGAGCTTGGATTACTGGCTGAATGGGATGCCGGCACAGTTGTGGGCAAGAGAAACTTCATCATCTGCTATAGCAAAGCACGCAAGGCAGCCCTAACAAGCAAGAACATCATCAGTGGCTGGAAATGGACTGGTTTATGGCCTGTCAGTATGGCTAAGCCCCTCATGAGCCCTCTGCTGCTTGAGAACGTATCAACTCCTGCCAAACAGGCTAGCCAGGTCTGCAAAGGGCTCTCTGATGGCAAAGCAAGCGAAAAATGGGCGGCAGATGCATCAGCAGTCCCTTGGTCGACCCCTAAGAAGAGGGATGAGCTTCAAGATCAGTTCAGCCTATTCAGCAAGTT
>VYYT01000036.1:0-133039 GCA_032988895.1 Colletotrichum kahawae | reverse complement strand
TGCACGAACATGTCAATTTGCTGAAGAAATGTCTGAGGAAGAGGACCTTAATTAGTTTCAATTTAATTGATTTCCTTAGTGTTGCCTATTAGTTGAAAATGTGCTGTGGTTGTGGTTAGGTGATCGCTGAGCTTGTCTGATCGCCGAGCTTATCAACGACGTTATAACTTCTAGCACCTCTATAGCTAAGCTTATTACTACTACTTTAATTTAGCTAGTTATAATATTTCTAACTAATTAGTAATTATTTAATATACTTAACTAGCTTTAAAAAGAGAACCTCTAGCTATATAGCTAGCTAAATCCTAGCTAAGTATTAATAACTCCTTAAACTAAGTATTTAAAGCTAGAACTATTTCATAGTACTATTAAACTTCTATAAAGGTTTCTTATTAAAACTTATACTTACTTATAGTATTATAAGAACTCTTTTTCTATTAAAGTAGCTAAAGTTTACGATATAGCCTCCTTCTTTAGAAAGAATATATTTACTTAGTTTAAATCTACTATATATAACTATCTAGAAAACACCTATAATAATTAAAATAAAGATATTTAAGCTATTTTTAAGAAATATAAGAAATTCAAAAAATAACTTAAGAATACTTTTAGAAACCTTAATAAAGAATATATTACTAAGTATAAGCTTATAAACCTTATTTAAAAAGGTTCTATTAGTAAGTATACTTTTAAGTTCTACTAAATTATATCTAAACTAAGATAAAGTAATAAAGCTTTTATTATTAAGTTCTATTAAAAACTCAGAGAAGATATAAAAGATAAACTTATTGTCACGGGCTAGAGCCCGGCCGAGATCTCCGGCTTTGCCGGAGCAGTTACCGAGATCCGGCTCCGCCGGATCCACTATTCTACCGTGGCACGCCGCCTAGCCCGACCAGGTATCTCCGTAGCTAGGTGCCTACTCTTGTAAAGTCCTTCTCCTCTTCAGCTTAGAATAGTCAATCGACGGCACCTCTACGTTGAACAAGCCTAGGGGCCAGCCCCTTATATATTCTAAGCTTAACAACAAAAGACGCTATACGAAACCTCACGAGAGCGATACGACGATTCGCGAGAGGGTAGCGCAACGAGAAGACGCTATACGAAACCTCACGAGAGCGATACGACTGATTCGCTAGAGGGTAGCGTAACGAGAAAACGCTATACGAAACCTCACGAGTGCGACACGATGGATTCGCCAGAGGGTAGCGCAAACGACGCGATGACTGCAGAGATTGACCGCAGGGTTAACGAAGCAGTTAACGTAAGCATACGTCCTCTTTAGGACCAGATAACGTAGCTCTTGATAGCTCTGAACGGGCTTATGTCAATAGATAGAGCGACCCCTACGCTACTTACGAGCAGCGTACCGACACTATCTATAGCCGATACGACTATATAGGTAACGAGCGATGGTATAACGATAGCAGCAGAGGGGCGGAAGAAGCCCCTACTAAACCCTCCGAAGTTTACAGGAAGGCGTAAGGACTACGTAGCATAGTCCTAGCAGATGCGCGATAAGATAGAGCTAGACGTAAGATATATTAGCAGTAATGCTGATATCTGGTACTTTATTAACTCCTGCCTTAATAACGGGCTATAGCAGGTAGTAGCCACCTTCTATGCAGCAGGAGGTCCAGGTGGGCAGAAAGACTCTATGGAATTCCTGAAGTACCTCGACCGGACGTATAAGGACCCAAATACAGATCTACGCGCAGTAACCACGTCAGTCCCTATCCTCCTTCCTTCCTCGGTTCGAGCGAACACTAGCTGAGGCTAGTGGCGCTGACTGGGTAGATAAGGCTAAAATAGCCTTCCTTAAAGGGGCTCTTAGTACTCATCTTAAGAGGGGCCTGATCTATGTTAAACTCCCTAAGGACGACTACCACGGATGGCTTCTTAAAGCCCAGGACTTTGCTATCAAGCTTAAAAGCCTACCTCAATAGGCGTATAAGGGCACCCCATCCTATTCAAAAGCGCTACAGGCTAGCTAACGAGACGTAGAAGGAGATATGATAATGTCTAGCATTAACCGCGCTAAGGGTAAGGAGAAGGTAAGGGCACGACACCGACGAAACAGCTCCTTATCTGAAGACCTGCCGTAGCTCGTGAGAGACACCCGCAAGTGCTTCAACTGTAACCAGATCGGCCACATTACTATACGGTGTCCTAAGCCGAAGCGTGCCTATCCTGCGAAGGTTAAGAAAGCCAAGAAGCGGGAAGTGAGCAGCGATAGGAGTCCTATAGAGGAGCTAGGAAGCTCTGAGGCTGAAGAGAGCTCGGGAAAAGAGTAACTCCACCGCAAAGTCGGGCGTTGGAGGCCAAACTTAGTGATATCATAAAATAGAAGCAGTTTAAGCATCGCATAAGCAGCAAGTTAGCAGTGATCACTACCCGCATATATAAGGGTACTCAAGCAGACGCCCTGATAGACACGGGGTGCGACTTATATGCCCTTGTCGACCACGACCTGGCCTGCAAGCTCCGCTTACTAGTAGTGGACCGCTCCGAGCGGGTACTAGGCAGCTTCAGCGACGCTACAGGCGCTACAAAAGCAACAGGTGTGGTTGTCTTTAACCTCGAGCTATGCGGTTATGATGAGAAGATCTTCGCGTATACCGTACGTAGCCTTAGCGACGATCTGTTCCTAGGGAAGCCCTGGATAAAGAGGAACTATATCCTATATAATGCTACCGCGCAACGGATACGACATAGGAGGGGCGGCGTAGACCTACGTCTAAAAAGCGAAGAAGAGCCAGGATAAGTACACTAGATCAGAGCTACCCGCCTCCTCCCGGGAGCCCCTTTTGTAACGCTTTATAAGAGGGCATAATAATATACCAAAGGAACTGCAGGATATGAAGTTCGAGCGATCAGCCTAGTAGATATATAGAAAGCTTTTATAAAGAAGACTGAGAAGGTAGACCTAAAGGCCCTCCTCATACCAGCTATACTAGCTAAGTTCCGAGAGCTATTCCAACCTGATAAAGCCGCCAACCTTCCGCTACATCGCCCCAGGGTCGACCATAGGATCCCTATTAAACAGGATAGTAGTGGTAACGAAGCCGTACTACCATGGGGTCCGCTCTATAGCATGTCACGAGAAGAACTCCTCGTCCTCCGTAAGACCCTACGAGACCTACTCGATAAGGGCTTCATCCGCGCTAGCAGCTCAGAAGCATCAGCCCCAGTACTATTCGTACGTAACCTAAACGGAGGAATACGTTTCTGTGTCGATTACCGCGCTCTTAACGAGCTTACTAAGCGTAACCGATACCCTCTTCCCTTGATTCGAGAGACGCTACAGACTATCAGCGCTGCTAAGTGGTTCACTAAGCTAGACGTAGTAGCAGCGTTCCATAAGATCCGGATCGCATAGGGAGAGGAGTATAAGATAGCCTTCCGGACGAGATATAGGCTATTTAAATAGCTAGTTATCCCCTTTAGGCTCACAGGAGCCCCCGCCACATTCTAACGATATATCAATAGTATACTTCGAGAGTATCTAGACGATTTTATAATAGCGTATATAGATAATATCCTGATCTACTTAAACGGCTTATAACAAGACCACGAAGCAAAGGTCAAGCTAGTACTGCACAAGCTTACTGCGGCAGGGCTACGTTTAGACCCTCATAAGTGTGCGTTCTCTATGAAGACAATTAAGTACCTAGGGTTTATCATTACAGCTGGAGTTAGTATCTCTTACGACCCTGAGAAACTGAAAGCGATTAAGGAATAAGCAGCTCCAAAGATAGTTAAAGGAGTCCGAAGCTTCCTCGGGTTTATAAACTACTACCGGATCTTTATCCTAGCATACTTAGAGATTACTAGACCCCTGATAGCTCTTATAAAGAATGGTATCCCCTTCTACTAAAGTAAGGAATAAGAAGCAGCATTCCAGGAGCTCAAGAGGATCTTTGCTACTAAGCCTGTTCTATATCAACTGGACCCTGAGTGCATAACCTATGTTGAGGCCGATTGCTCAGGCTTTGCCCTTGGAGGTGTACTCTTATAGGAAGATAAGCACGGCAGACGTCACGTAGTAGCCTACTACTCACAGTAGCTTAACGCTACCTAGTTCAACTATCCGATATATGACAAGGAGATGCTAGCTATTATAAGCTATCTACGAGAATAGAGAGCAGAGCTATAGAGTATCGGCTACTTTAGGATCCTATCAGACTATAAGAACCTAAAGTACTTTATAACGAAGCAGAAGCTTATAGAACAGCAAAGCCGATGGGTAGAGCAACTATCTCAGTACAACTTCGAGATATAGTACCGGCTAGGAAGCGAAGTAGTAGTACTAGACGTGCTCTCTAGACGTGAACAAGACGTACCTACGTCTCTAGAGGATGAGCGTAAACAAGGTTGAATCCTACAGCTCCTCCCAGAAGCAACCCTACCCTCAGTGCGTATACAACGTATAGAGGCAGCACTATCGATGCTTGTATTTACTAACGACGAAGAACTATAGCAACTCTAGGATCAGACCTAAGGATAAGACGAAGTCTACTAGTAGGCCTATACTGCTATAAAACAACGAGAAAGAAGCTTCCCCCCGAGCCTTAAACTAAAAGTTCAGATCGCTGAGTACGAGATTAATAATAGCAACCGACTACTATTCAGAGATCGGATTTAGGTACTAGGTAACGAAGATCTGGATAACGACGCAAACACGCTACGCACCTATATCGTTCAAAGCACCCACAACTCAGTGCTTAGCGGCCACCCTGGTAGGGATAATACCCTTGCGTTAGTTAGTAGATGTTTCTACTGGCCTGGTCAGTCGCACCATGTACGGCGCTTCTGCCGCAACTGCGATGGCTGTGGGCGAAGTCACATTTGGAGAGAACGTCGTAAGGGACTTCTGAAACCACTGCTAATACCATAGCGTATACGAAGCGACCTCGCTATGGATTTCATTACCGACCTTCCCCTTACGGATAAGGGCGAGAGATACCTTTGGGTAAATATCGACCGGCTAGGAAAAGGCGTAACCCTTGAGGCTATAGAAAGCATGGAAGCTGAAGCCTACGCTGAACGATTCCTGAGCTGCTACTTCCGCTTCTATAGTATCCCTACGTCAGTTATAAGCGATAGAGGGAGTAACTAGATAAGCCGCTTCTAGCGGTAGTTCTATAAGCTGTTAGGAATAGAACAGCAGCTCAGTACTATATACTACCTATAGACTGATAGAGGCCTGGAGAGGATAAATCAAGAGATCCAGGCCTACTTACGCAACTACATCACATACTCACAGAAAGACTAGGCGTCTAACCTCCTAGCAGCTCAGCTAGCGCTATGTAGCCGCGATAATAGCGCTATTAGGATAAGCAGCTTCTTCCTAGAGCATAGGTACCACCTAGAATCTATTATAATTAAGGAAGCAGGTTCAGAGGACCCTGAAGGTCCTCGTGAGGACCTGGCGCGTAAGCTAGTAACGAGGCTCCAGGATATGATGGATATGGCCTAATTAACCCTTGCCTCAGCACAGCAACGCTACGAAGAGCAGGCTAATAAGAAGCGCTAGCCTACAGAGAGACTGGAAGTAGGCGATAAAGTCTGGCTTCACATAGGCCACTACAGGTCCCCTAGGCCATGCAAGAAACTGGATTGGTTACACCATAAGTATGCTGTTACGAAGGTTATCTCACCATACGTGGTGGAGCTTAACGTGCTAACAGCTATATACCCACGCTTCTATGTGGATACCCTGAAGCGTACAGGTAACGACCCTTTACCTAGGTAAACGCTAGACGATAAGTAGCCGCCCCTAATTATAGATAACGAAGGCGAGGAGACCTGGAATATAGGGAGTATCGACGCCGCTGCCTAGAAGCGTCGAGGGTATAGGAGACGTTATAAAGTGCTAGTTAAGTAGGAAGGATACGTAGAGAGAACCTAGGAGCCTATCGAGACGCTCTAAAGGATAGTAGCGATAGAGGCTTACGAATAACGTTATAGCCCTACGATAAAGCACGATAAAGACCTAGCTCTAGCACTATAGACGCGCCGCTAGAGGGGAGCAGGGAAGTAATATCACGGGCTAGAGCCCAGCCGAGATCTCCAGCTTTGCCGGAGCAGCTACCGAGATCTAGCTCCACCGGATCCACTATTCTGCTATAGTACACCGCCTAGCCCTAGTCTATATCACTACTGCTAGGCGTTTATCCCTGTAAAGTCCTTTCCTCCTTCTTTAGCTTAAAATAGTCAATCGACGGCACCTCTACGTTGAACAAGCCTAGGGGCCAGCCCCTTACAGGAACCGCTTGTTGTTAGTGAATACTCGAGCGTAAAAACAGCATATCGACGCCTTGGCTGAGATGCTGGAATCATTGTTATTCGGAGCTTGACTTTCAGTCGTTGATCTTGAACATGGACTCACAGTACGAATATGTAGAGCATTTGCAACACGTAGAATATCTGTCATTGGATGTAAGTTGAATGCAATGACAGCAATTACTGAAGACCGCGACTCACCTGCAAGATTGTCTTGCCTTTCCCAGGCTCGACATCCCAATAATGAATCCCGAAGCCAAGAATCGCATCTAGATTGATCAGCATCGAGCCCCATCTGGAGTAGGTTGAGAATTCTCACTGTAGTAGCCTAATACCGCTGACACTATAACAAAGAACTGGATCCAGGTCAGTGGTAAGTCTCAGCATTAAACTAGGATTCGCAACACACCAAGCCCATCAAGGCCGTCCAATCATCCCACCAGAGCTGGTTCGTGACGGTCCATCTCGCGACACATCGAAGAGCCACCGTCACGGTGCTTATGGCAGGTAGAACAATGGAAAATACTTTTGAAAATCGTCGACGTTCTGGTATTGGGTACCCTCGGCATAGCTGTTGTGATATTTCAGCGGTGACTAGGCGAGTGTTAGTAGATGGTCTTCATTGATGGGGCAGTGGTGGGATCACACGAACCGACTTGTTGGTCGAAGATGCAAGACGTCTGCACACATGCAGACACCCCGGCTTGCAGGGGAACGTTGGTGCAGACACAATCTGTGAGACCGGCCATCGTGCAGTTCCCTGCTTGGAATCCTTCGGTGAAGCATGGCATCTATGTTGGGTCAGTATGCATCGATGCAAATGCCAAGATGTGGCTGGTTGATGAAGATCCTCTTTCGGCGATATTTGGAACAACATGAAATCATCGACTCAAGAGAGACGGATACTTACAGCGCAGGCCGGAGTCCCAGCGAGAAGCGTGGTGATCGCCGTGGAATTCAACTTTGGTGTGGACTGGCCGGCGGCGGCGTGGGCCGCCAGCAGCAGGACGCCCGCAGCGACCCGCCCCAAATGCATCTTGGACGCGCACCCTTACCCACAGACAGACTCAAACCTGTCGGCCGCAGTAACAAGTCGTGGTGGAGGGCTGGGGAGAAATTCAACTAGCAAAAACAGAAGAAAAAAAAGAGAAGAGCGTCAAGAGGGAAACATGGCTACGGACACAGCAGGAAGCGCTACATAAAAACCTCGACGGATCAAAGTTCAACGCGAAAGTGCCACTCAGCGCGATAGGCCGAGTGTTGCGTATTGCTTTGGACGAAAGCGGACAATGGGGGCAAGTAACCGACTCTAGAACGGCTACACGGTCTGAACAGTCGACCACCAGGTTCTTGGTACCAGACGGACAGAACAAACGACGCTTCCATTCAGTCTTCACTGGAGAGGACGCCGTGGCTGATGTGTCTCATTGCCATGTGGTGAAAGAGGCTGTCTTCTGTCGATACGTGCGAGGGATCGCGACTAGAATCGCTGCTAGAGGCCCCATCTTTTGGAAACCAATGAGCTCGTCTATTGTCCGAGTAAAGAAACATCTGCAACGGACATTGAAGAAAGTGTGCAGCGGAACATGCAACATTCTCGATGATAAGGCTTAAGCAAAGGGCTAAGAATGGCTGTGTCGGCTCTCGAGGCGTCTAGCCCGTGTGTAACAACTGCATCGTTGCCATCGTTGCCGTCGTGACCCACACGTGGTGCCGCAACGGGAATGGGACGAACTCAGCGGGCTTTCAGCTTCTCTTTGGCAGCACGAAAGGTGCTAACCAGATCCAGCGACAGGGGGAATGATGACAGGTCTTGGGCGAAATGCAAGGGGCCCGAATTCTCAGTCAGGCTGGGTGGGCAGCTGAGTGCGACAAACAGAAGATAGAAGATCAGCCCAGGGGTCATGAGTCGCGCGCCGTGTTCCTGGCCTCTTGGGCCAAACAATGCATGCCCCCTTTTCTTCTTCGATGGATGGGCTTTTGCCAGACCTGCTCGACATTGTCCATGACATCCTTCAAACATACTTGGATAATAGAGCGGGAGCTATGATGGGCAGTTCGTGGGGTTGATGAAGGGAGCTTGGACTGCAACGCATGAAAAGCCACTCTCGGTTGTCTGCCCCCTTTGTGCTCGCATCTGCAGTCCAGCGCCCGATGTCTCCCTCCAAGGCTGAGCTATCCCCCGCACAGCATGGGAAGCCGCTCGCCGTCGAGCTCGGCGGTCCGAGATGCATCGGCCAACCTTCCCGATTCCAACCATGATTCAGGGAAGCAGGACAACTCCATATGAAGCAGGTACCCGCAAGAGAGTAATGCCAAGTTCGCGTCTACCGGTCCCCTGAATGCCAAATCGGCCTCCCGCTCGTGTTCCCACAAATCTGAGCATCGTCACCCCCGTTGCGCGCTCCGCGTCCTTCCCCAATCGTGCCCTCGGCCGACGGCGGTAGGCTGAGTTCATCGTGAAGTGGTGTCCATGCTACCATACATAGCGATGGCCAATTTGGACAGGCAAGACATATGCATATTGCAAAGAAGCAGGTCGCATTGGAGATGGGGAAGAAGCGACGCGGGGCGGCAAGTTTAATCAAAGTCAAGCGAGAGTCACGGGTCTCATGTTGCTTTTGTGGTAATTGAGCACATTCGCAGCTTGCCAGCTCGAGAGGGGTTCTCCATGGAGCATTCTCATAAAGGCGACGGGTTGCCGACAGTTGCAAGCTTTTGAGAATGGTCTGCTTTTGAGTTGCTTGGTACTGCGACCCTCACTGAGACCGGCTCAAAGCTTCCAGGCAAGATGCGTTGGGGTCACCATGTCACGAACGTGCTGCTTGGCTACATCGTGGCCACGGCTTCTGCTGTGTGAGTTTCTGGACTGCTTAATCTGCAACGCACGACATTGCGCTAACGAGTGTCTTTCATCGCCAGTCCGAGCCAGCAGCTTTACGCGCGCCAGTCTACGGATACCTCGTACGACTACGTGATTGTCGGGTCCGGCCCCGGCGGTGGGCCGCTCGCCGCCCGGCTTGCGATTGCCGGGAAGAAGGTCTTGTTGATCGACGCCGGCGATGACCAGGGCGACTCCATCCCTTACAAGGTGCCCGCGCTCAACCTCCAGTCGACCGAGTACGACCCGATGCGATGGGACTACTATGTCAACCACTTCAGCGACCTCGAGGCCCAGAAGAAGGACTCCAAGATGACGTATCGCACGTCTTCCGGAGAGCTCTACGTCGGCCTCAGCCCGCCAGCCGGTGCCGAGCCCCTCGGTATTCTCTACCCTCGGGCCGGCACGCTGGGAGGCTGCGGATCTCCCAATGCTCTTATCTCTGTGTATCCGCACAAGTCTGACTGGGACGGCATTGCGAGCTTGACTGGCGACAGCTCCTGGAGTGCCTCGAACATGCGCCAGTACTTCAAGCGCCTCGAGAATGCCGAGTATCTGCCCAACGGCATCATCGGCCACGGCTTCAGCGGCTGGCTTACGACCAGCGTGACGGACTTGGGACTTGTCATCAAGGACATTAAGCTTCTTACTGTTATCCTCTCCGCCGCCTCTGCCATGGGCAAGAGCCTGATCGGCCTCATCTTCTCCACCATCCAGGGTCTCGGCGAGGTCCTCCTCCGCGACCTCAACGTCGACTCGTCCGGCCGCGACGCCGCCGAGGGCCTCTACCAGGTCCCCATCTCCGTCGACAGCGGCAGGCGAGTCGGGCCCCGCGAGTTCGTCCTCGACACCGCCAACGCAAAGAACACAGACGGTACACGAAAGTACCACCTCGACCTGAAGCTCAACACCCTCGTGACCAAGGTGCGCTTCGACCAGAGCGGAACGACGCCGCGGGCCGTGGGCGTCGACTTCGTCACGGGCCAGAGCCTGTACCGTGCAGACCCGCGATCATCATCATCATCATCCGGAAACGATGAGGGCGCCGCCGGATCCGTCAACGCCACCGCCGAGGTCATCGTCGCCGCCGGCGCCTTCAACACCCCGCAGCTGCTCAAGCTCAGCGGCGTCGGCCCCAAGGACGAGCTTGCCTCTTTCGACATCCCCGTCGTCGTCGATCTGCCTGGCGTCGGCACCAACCTGCAGGACCGCTACGAGACCACCGTCATAGGCGAGACGCCCACCGACTTCCAGATCACCGAGGACTGCACCTTCATCCGCGACGGCACCGCCAACGATCCCTGCCTGAAGAAGTGGGAGGAGGGCACCGCCAGCGGTAGCTCGCCGGGCATCTACGGGTCCAACGGTATCTCGCTGGGCGTCGTCAAGAAGTCCACCGTTGCGGAGGGGGACCCCGACCTCTTTATCGCCGGCGCGCCTGTGGCCTTCCCTGGGTATTACCCCGGGTACTCCGCGGCCGGCACCAAGGACGCGCGCCACTGGTCGTGGATCACGCTCAAGGCGCACAGTCGCAACCGCGCGGGCACCGTGAAGCTGCGTTCGGCGAACCCCAGAGACATGCCGCAGATCGACTTCAACTCCTTCCAGAACGACGCGGACGGCGCCAAAGACATCCAGGCCGTCGTGGCGGGCATGAAGCTTTCCCGCAAGATGTTCGAAAGCGTGGTGCCCCTGACCGGGGGTTTCACCGAGGTCTGGCCCGGGCCCAACGTGACGGACGCGGACCTGCCTGAGTTCATCAGAAACGAGGCCTGGGGACACCACGCCAGCTGCACCTGTCCGATTGGGACCGACGACGACGCGATGGCTGTGCTGGACTCCAAGTTCAAGGTGAGGGGCGTGGACGGGTTGCGGGTGGTGGACGCGTCCGTGTTCCCCAAGATCCCTGGCTTCTACATTGCGATCCCGGTGTACATGGTGAGCGAGAAGGCGGCGGATGTAATTCTCGGGGCGTAAGGATATATATGTGTGTGTGTGTGTGTATGAGTGTGCGCGCAAGGCGTCGAGTGCGGTGATACCAGTCTGAGTGACACGATGATGATGGAGTCACCATGTCAGCAGCTTTACGTCCTGCCGACGGGTCAACTGCTCCAATGAGATCAGGGGTTAGAATACCCCATGCATCAAGAAAACTTTACTTTGTAGCATAATGTTATTTCTGGAATACTTCTCCAATGTCTTGTCAGGGGGAGATGGCCGCTAGGTCGATGCAGTGTTGCTTGAAGTGCATCCGTATTCAATCCTTCAGTCACCTCGTGTGCTGCTGTATCACAGTTATTCCTTATTAAGCGTGCCGGCCGTGTACCCTCTCCCAAACGTCTTGTAACGTGAGTGGTTCATCTCACACGTTCCGTGTGATACGCCGGCGCTGCGACGTTGGTGAGGGCGGACGGTGCGGGGAGGAGAAGATGAGGCAGCGAATGCGGCGGAAGATGAGCGCCCCCTAGGGATCAACAGGCGAAAATAAAAAGGTCAATGTGTTAAAAGGGTTCTGTAGTTCTGTGATACCTACGGCGAGGCGTCTTCCCCGTCCGAGACGTCTGTCTCACTCCTTTATATGATGCCGATCAGTGGATCCTTCGAGATCGATCACTTCCCGCTGGGAACCGCTGTTTCTGGGCGCGGTACGGGCAGAACGGGAGACGGGCGCAAGAAGGGAAGAGGTGGACAAAGGGCATCATCGTTGACTGATCCTTTGGGGATGGATACATACCTTACCTCCCACGAAGGACGATGGCACGGGACGGCTGGGCTGGGCTCCGCTGAAGGAATCCCGCCAAGGCGGGGACCAGACAGTTGGCGAATTCCAATTGCCGGGACGCACGAGATCCAAATGTTCAAAGCGCATCGTCGCCCGAGACGATGGGGGGGAAGACGGGAATGCCTACGGGGATGAGCCATGCAGAGGCGCAACTGGTGAGATTGAGCTCGACGGCTTCAGTGAAGAAAGCAGTTAGACGAAGAGGCAAAAAAAGCCGAAGACACTGGAGGAGACAGTGAAAAAAAGACAAAAAGAATAGGGGCAGGGGCCCTTTTCCACGTGGCTAATCGATAGCGAAGCAGGGTTTGTAGGGAAAACGAAATTGGATTTCTCAGCTGAATGCGAGAGACCCGGACCTAGCACATCGTGCAATTCCATGGGTACGGGGGGCATCAGTGCCGGATGGCGAACGATGAGCCGGCAGTGGTGATTAGAGCAAACGCCAAAAAGCCTTTGCATCTGGCAGTTTCCAGAATCCGACTGGCCAGGCCGAGAGACAGTAGTCCGCACGTAAGGGCAAACAGCTGCATGCAATATGCAGTAGACGACGCCGGAAGCATGCAGACTGCACGCCCCCCGGCAGCCTTCTCTCTCTTTTTTGCTGCTCACTCTGTGCCACTTCGTACCGAGCTTCGTATTGGATCATCGCATTACTGGCTGGACCTGGATACCGAGGCATTCGCGCGAAGAAAGATGGTGTAGACGCGTGGACCCGGCCCGGCCGAAGGCTAATATCGGCGCTATTTGCTCAGGCAAAGTGGCAGTTGGCCCGTCGCAACTCCTGAGAGGCTACGGAGATAAAGAGACAACTGAAGCCAGACCGGACGAGATGGGGCATGGGCAGACGGCCAAAGTAGAGTATTTGGGATGGCATGGCGTTGGCGCGGGATCCGTTGGTGTGGTACCCCGACATGGGCTCCGATAGGACACAGGAGGCGTTCGGGGAGACCTCCACGAATGTATCTGTGCTGGACTTGAGGCTTTTCGTGGCTTTGCGACTGTGCTTGTTGCTTGCTTGTCTCTTTGGAAATTTGCATGTCATCTAACTGTACTATTTGGCTGCCATTCACCATCTCCTCTCCCCCTCATCCACCATCCAGCGGTACGGTACCATCTTGCCTCCCCCCTCTTCCCCTCCACCATCTGGTTTTCATCGTCCGCCGAGACCCCGCGGCGGCTCATCCAGCCCGGTCTGTTCCCTTCCTTCGAGTGTGTTGGTGGGAATTGCAAATGTTGCGGCGCCAGGGGTGCGACATCTACGGCCGCTACGACCAGCAGCAGCTCCAAGCACCAGACCAACCAGCAGCACGAACAGCTCCCTCATGAGCCTTTTCCAGATGAACTCTGGCGTTGTTAGCATTTGAGCCTGCCTGGACCAGCCAACCATGAACTGAAATGAGCACACACACAACGCGGGATCTGGGCTGTAACCGAGCACGTACAAACTCACATAATGGTGGAGTGGGATTGTCCATTCTCTAGCGGAATCTGGCATCGCGAATGGGAAATCCTGACGACACGCAGAGCGCCGCAGGGAACATCGATGTCTTGGATGCGCCGGCCAAGCTCCCCCTCCACTCTCCCGTTCTCCCGTTGGAAGCCCGCCCGCCTGCCCGCCCGCCTTGAACCAGTGCCATCCACGCAGTCATCACATCCTTGAGCGGACACAGAGACACACGTACTGTACACATACACGCGCGCGCATATCACACAGATACAAGTACGAACAGACATGGGTAAGAGTCAGGACAGAGATAATCGATAGAACTCCCGACCAGGGAAAAGAAGTTGTGGGCTACTGATTAAGTAGCATTCGCGTCGATCAAGACGCACGGTTAACCACATTCCCCTCCACGACCCTTTCCGATCCCTCCCCCGTGCCTATTGGAACGGGGCATGTCGTAGCTATTCCCCGCGGTCCAGGGTCGGAGACGCGATGGAAAGCAGCTAAAAGTCTCCCACGGCGTCGAATGCCTGTCCGCCCACCCCTGACGGTACCATGGTACGGCCAACATCGTCAACATCAGCTGAAGCTCGTCTCTGCAAGACTATCGCGCCAATGCATGGATGACGGGCAACGCTGTGTGATCGCGGAGCTGAGCTAACAAGGGTGACACGAGTGATTTGATAGCTAACATATGCAGCTAAGAAAAACTGCTAGCTGCCTGCCCAGACGCCCAAATATGCCATCACGAACGTTCGGTCCCGCTATTCGTTGCAGGATTTTTTTTTTCTCTTTCTCTCCAACGACCCGCGCTCTAGTTGGTCTAGACTACCGCGACTGACTAGGAAACTGATCTGATATTAACAGCCTTGAGGGCCCAGATGACACCAGATGACACAAGAATCCAAGTACCGAGGAACGAACTGACCCCCCTGCAGCCTGATTCGCAAGACGGCCGCGCGCACAGAGCTCGCTGTTCTCCAACCCATGTCGGTGCCCCTCCAGCGTTGCAGTCGACCACAGCGAGATCTCTCTTGGATGAGAAGCAAAAATATTGCTATCAGTTGGCTTGGCTCTGCTTCTTTCGGCGCTGATGCCGAACATCAGCCTTCGGGACGGCGATTACATGACGTCTCCGACTCTCACTGCCGAAGAGTCTCTGTCGATGGATGCGCCCCTCAACCCCCCTTACTCCTCCTCAGTTCAACAGCACAAAGGACAATGACCGATGGAGGGGCGGCTTGATCGGCATCCGCCGACGGTGGCCCGCAATCCTGCCCCGGAAAGATGTGCAAACTCAGATCGGTCATTTCTCAGAATGCGAGACATCCGAAGCGACTCAAGCGAGGAACAGCAAAAAAGAAAAGAAAAAAAATGACAAGCGAAAGAAAAGCAAGCAGAATCTGCTGTCAGGTCTTGCTCCCGCGTGTGACTGGGTCCAATGGAGCCTTCAGGAGAACATTCGACCGCAAGATGGGGCTGAGAACGGAGAGCAGCCAGCCGGGGGGGAGAAGAGAGACATGAGCAACCCGGATTGTGAGCCAAGACTCTCCCTCACGTGGCCGAGACCGTCCTCAGCTCTCCCCGCCACCAGCGCTAATGAGACATGGGCAAGTAACAAACGCTGCAGCCATTGGGGCCACAGAACGCTCTCTCTCTCTCTGGTTTTCTTCGGAACGAGTTTGTCATACATAGATAGGTACTTGGGGGGGGTTTTCTTCCCCTCTCTCCTCTCCCGCCTGGTTCTCGAGTCAAACTTCCCAAGCAGAAAAGTCCTCCGTCTCCCCCTGGATAGTTTGAGCCATCCACCATGCCCCGTTACCCCCATATCCAAGGGCCCAAACGCTGGGCCCCAGTGCCAACTAGTGGTGGCATATGTCAGTCTACCTGTCTTTGCGCAGCCGCCTCTGCCTCTTGTCTCGTCTGGACCTAGTCAGGCTGGCTGGCTTGCTGTCTGAATTTCCAGTCCTTTGTGTCAAAGCGGCCACCCTAGCGCAGGTCGTCTCTGGGGTTAACAGGTCTAGCGTTGACTTAGTCCTTGGAACCTCCCTTGTACCTGGCACTACGGCTTTGCCATCCCATCCAATGTAGGCCAACATACGCCTGTGTTTGTCCCTCTTGGGTGCAATCGCGATTCAGGTCCTCGAGCTGGGACAATGCCTGTTCTTCCCAATGAGCCCCATTTGGCGTGGGCGGTGGCTTGCCGCTTGAGTCTTGTCTCTATCGACGGCCGCCGACTAGACCTCGACCTGTCCGAGAGCTCCTCCTTGCCAACGAGGGTCTCTGTCTCTGCCTTTCCGCTGCCCAGCTGGGGGGGTCGATCCAGCTCGAGAACCACGGCTGCGAGACGAACAGATAAACAGCCCCCGATTCCCATGCTGCCCCTCGGTCTGAGAGATCTGGTTTTTTGTTGCATTCTTTTACCTCCCCTTTCACCTCTGTCAGCTTACTTCCGCCATTTGGCGTTTCTGTAGACATCTAGCTCCTTTGACTATCCCGTCTACACCAGCTGACCATAGAACGGCCCCGCCCCTTACAGCTCACTTCCTCTCCCCTCCTCTGGCGCCTGAAGACACCCCTTCATGTCTGTTCAGCCGAGGGCGGCTCATCCACCTAGAAGAGGCACCATGACCGCCGCGATGTATGGGAAGCCGAAGCCCAAGGAGTCCGTCCTGGACCTCTGCACGCGAGCGACCCTGCTTGGCAACAACATCTCGGTCCGCATGCTCGAGTTCCTCACCCACGTCAAGCATCAACCTCACGGCTTCCGCGACCTCGCCAATGACTTCCTCGACATCTGCCGCATACTATGGTCCATCGAGGCCGGCCTCTCGGAGGCGTCCCGGGTGCACCAGGAGTTCCCCGCCGACATGATCAAGGAGCTCGACACCAAGTTCCGCCAGACCAACAGCGACTTCCAGGTCCTCGACCACATGATGTTCGAGTTCCTCGAGTACGAGAAGAAGGGTGCCATGGGCAAGATCCAGCGCGGCTGGCGCATGATGTTCGCCGACAAGGAGATCTTCAGGATGAGGGAGTCGATACGCAAGGCCAGGGACGCGCTGAGGATGAGCGCGCTCGTCTTCCAGTGGTCTCTCGGAAACTCCAGGACGGACGAGGCTGTCGGGAACGGGTATGCTGGCCTCGCGGCTGCTCTCGACCGCATCAGCCAGTCTCACTCAACCGTCCGTATAGCCAAGTCCAAGTCGTTTGAGGTCCAACATACCCCGCCGGATCACTCTGACGAGACTTCGCCTCCCCTGCCTCCTCTGCCCGCTCTCCCCTCTCAAGCACCTCACCTCCCTCCCCCTTCTCTTGTCGAGAAGATGTCCGCAGACTTCGTCATGCAAGAGACCAGGTTATCACCAGACCCGCGTCGCCGCACATCCATCTCCAACAGGAGTCATCACAGCGCGTCGGATCATGGCGCCTCAACGAGGATCCCCGACAGGAGGATAGGCCGCGATGACATTACCATTTCAGAGCACGGTCACTACGACCTTCAATCGCCAGGCTCACTACACAACCTCCAATCACCGGCGTCTCTACATGGCTCCGGTGTACACTCCACAAGAATCAACATGGACAGGAGGTCAAACCGGGATGACCTGACCATCTCGGATACCTACGATGCGCCCAGCCGTATCTCGGACAGGCGGCCTCTCCGCGACTCTGATAACACACTCTCCCCGTCCTCATCGGGCACTGAGACTCTCATCGGCGAGCTGCAAAACATCGCCGACAGCATCCCGGCCAAGGTTGTCCGTCTCAAGGCAGACCCCATGACGATGCCGCGCTGGACACCCCGCCACAACGCCAACGGCAACCCAGCCCTCAAGACCTCTCTCATTTCCGCCGTCCAGGGCAAGAACCACAAGCTCGTCGAGCAGCTCCTCGACCGCGGCGTATCACCAGACACGGGCGCCGACAACCACGTTCTCGTCGACTCAGTCCTGTGCCAAGACCACGAGAGCGTGCGTCTCCTGCTGCTCTTCGGCGCCGATCCCAATTCGCCTGACAAGGACGGCATCACGCCTCTCTTTGCCGCGGTTGAGATGAACTCAGTTGAGATGGCCAAGATGCTTCTCAAGTACGGAGCTGACCCCAACCTCTCCGCTGGCTCATCGCAAGAGTCTCCCTTGGCCATCTCCGTCATCGACGGCAAGATTGACTTTGTCCACCTCCTCCTCACATACGGCGGTGACCCGAACCACATCATGGCCAACGGCAACACCGTCCTCATCTGCTCGATGAACAAGAGCACACCGAAGAAGCTGGTCGACCTCATGCTTGACTACGGCTCGGATCCCAACGTCAAGAACAGGGAAGGCAAGACTGCCCTGTTCGAGGCCATCCAGTCCGCCAGAGTCGATCTCCTTACCGCCCTCCTGGACCACGGCGCCAACCCCAACCTGCCCGGCCCCAAGCACATGCTCTGGCCAGCGACTTACCAGGCACCATGCCTCAAGGTCCTCCTTGCCCGCGGCGCCGACAACAAGAAGACGCCCGGCAACATGGAGCTCGCCGTCAGCATCAACAACATCGAGTCCGTCCGCGTCCTCCTCTCCGCCGGCGTCTCCCCCAACCTCAAGAAGGATGGCATCTACACCCCTCTGTGCACCTCCATCCGCGACAACCGCGCCGACATCTTCGAGCTCCTCCTCGAGAGCGGCGCGGATCCCAACCTCAACTCCGCCGAGTACCCCGCCTTCAAGTGCGTCACTCACTTCCGCACCCACTTCCTCCCCCGCCTCGTCGCCGCGGGCAACGACCTGCACAACCCCAAGGGCATCATCGAGATGGCCGTCCGCGTCAACAACATGGAGGCGCTCATGTGGCTCCTCGACCAGGGCGTCAGCCCCAACGACAAGGGCGACGACGGCAACACCCCCATCACCACCGCCATCCGCGAGAACCGCATGGAGATGCTCGACGAGCTCCTCTCCCACGGCGCGGACCCCAACGTGCGCGGCTGCGACTGGCCCATCGTCATGTCCGTCCAGCGCCCGGACGTGCTCAAGAAGCTCCTCCCCGCGGTCCCCGACCCGCGCTCCTTCAAGGGCCTCATGGAGCGCGCCGTCGTCGCCAACCAGCTCGACAGCGTCAAGCTGCTGCTCAAGGCCGGCGTCTCCGTCGAGGACAAGAACGGCGGCGTCTTCTCCCCGCTGACCAGCGCCATCCGCGAGGACAACAAGGAGATGACCAGCTTCCTCATCCACGAGGCCGGCGCCGACATCAACGCCCCCGGCGAGCACCTGCCCATCGTCAAGGCTGTCCGCCGCTGCCGCGGCGACGACACCGACATCCTCGAGATGCTGCTCCGCAACGGCGCGGACGCGAACAAGATGTACCGCGGCTGGAACGCCATCATGCAGGCCGTCGAGAACGGTGACGCCAAGATCCTCAAGATCCTTGTGGAGGCCTGCGGTGTCGACCTCGAGGCCCGGGACGAGGCCGGCCGCACCGTCATGGAGATCGCTGCCGGTCGCGGCTGGGAGGAGTCTGTCGGCATCATCCTCTGGGACGGCAAGAACAAGGCTTAAAGCGCCGCGTTTTCGTCCAAGCACAATTGCACCCTCTTCTCTTAATGTGTAAACTGACGCGACATGGTGCTGACGGCGATACCACTTAATTCCTTTTGTTAATGTGTACGAAATACGGAGAATGGGATGGGCAACTCACGTTTTTTCTTCCGTGTACATGGAAGGGGGCTTATGATATCAGACTGCTTTGCCTGTTTGTACTGCGATTGGATATCACTCTTCGTGTGTTTCTTCGTTTCAACATTACCCCGTTAGACTTAACTTACCTTACTCTCTCAATTGATTCTTACCTCATTACTCATATTATCTGATGATGTCTGTATTTGTCCTGTGCAACATCTTTACGTGAATTGACAAGGAAGACGTTCATATGTTACTTTCATGACATCTTTGTGAGATCATACATGGCCTAGGAGGGGGTTGCGCTATTGTTTCCATTCGTACGATTATATCCCTCACTCAATCACCTTGATGAGAACTTTTCACATCTTACTTCGTGTGAATCTAGGGACCACATATTCCTCCCGTCCCAGGGCGACTACTTTTCCTGGGTGATACACCCTACATCCCTGGCATCCTTGCTGCCATCGTCGTCGCTACTAACATCGTTATCGTCCTTATCATGAAAACTATTGTAATTATCGTCGTCGTCGTTGCCGCCTCAATTAGTATTCCTTCTACTACTGTCTTTAATAGGATTATTCAATTGCACAGAAAATACACCCCTTAGACACGGGAGGGCTTAGCTATTTCTAACTTCATTAATCGATTCTGACTGCAACATCTTTTGGGAACAGACGCTCAACAAATGAGGTGGTCAACTCCTCACAAATGAAGGCCAGTGAAACAAATGCGGTGTTTGCTGCACGTGAACTAACCACAACCCAAAACACTTCCATCATGATATCCAAATTATCTACCCAGAGGCTCCAGAAGAGCACGTTACACCACTAATTTCACTGCCGTTAGCACAAGCAACAGTAGCACTACCGCTAGCTGGCTTCACTTTCCAGTTGCTGAACGCAATCTTGCAGGATCCCTTGGTCGGGCAGTTGATGTTTGCTGTCACACCCTTGTACTTTGTTGACGTGGTCCCGGAGAAGTTCTTCACAAAGATGTCGGTGATTTGGGCAGTCGGGGGATTCGACTTGCAGAACTCTGCTGTCTCGCCGTAGCAGGTCTGAAGCTGAAAAGCATAGTCGCTGTTGTCGACGACAACCCCGTCCCAGGTGATGTTGCTGACAGTCGCGATCCCGTGCGTGCTCCCACCAGGGTAGACTTTGATCCCAGCGGCCTTGGTGGAGGCTTTCATGACGGCGTTGCCGACGAAGACGTTCTTGACGAAGTCTGTGCTCCCTGCCGTCGTGCCCAGACTTCCGATGCTCAGACCGTGACTGCCGGAGCAGGTGATGTCCCTGATCTCGACACCGTCAGCCCCGGACTTGAGTGCGACGCAGTCGTCATCATTGACAACGGTGATGTTCTGCAGGTTGACGTTCGTGGCGGGGCCAATATCAAACCCATCGGTGTTCTTCGGCAGGTTGGTGGACGTCGACACTGCAGATAGGGAGATGTCGCGGAAATTGACGTTCGTCGAATCGCCAGCGGCCGAGAGACCAAATGAGGGAGGGTTCTTGACGGAAATGCCTGAAACCTGGATGTTCGATGACCCGGTTATGTAAAGCAACGTCGGCCTGTCGTATGTGCTGTCCGAGGCAAACTTGTCCCATGAGCCTTGGCCGTTGCCGTCGATCACCCCGGATCCAGTGAGACTGCGAATCTTGGCGCCCGTGATTTTCTTGACGTTGATAATGGACTGCTTTCCGTTCCAGTAGGTGAAATCCTCAGAGACTTTGAGTGTACCCTCTAGTTGGAAGTCGCAGTTGCTGCATCCGGCAAAGTCGAGAGTTGAGCCGATCGTGTAAGTCGTGCCTTTCGGGATCAAGATTGTGCCGCCGTTTCCGCATTTTTGGATGGCGGCGACGATAGATGGTACGTCATCTTTCGAAGAGGAGGAAGTAGTGGGCTTAGTAGACGATAGTTGTTAGCCCATGTTGGTCTCGCCGATGGCATGTTCACAGTTCAACCGGAACGGCGTATTTACCGTGCATGATGCTCTCTGGAGTATGGCGCCTCCGTTTCGTTCGCGCAGTGACGAAGATGCGTCGAGCGCGACAGCGCTGGCTGCGTAAGCAACGGCAGTTTTCAAAAGACATACCATAGTTCGAGAAGTCGGCTGCGGATGGCACTCGTATCTTCGCTACCAGTCATGGCCAAGACCCGGGCTTTAGTAGGCTCGGCTGCCTATCGAATGGGTGGCGCGTACGGCTAAGGATGCCGACGGTAGAAGGTCTTGCCGCCGGATGTTCTGCATCGGGTCTAGATGCCACATTCCGGGGTATAAACAAGAAACAAAGATATCCCGTCAACAGGAACAATGCGCCAGATTCGTACGAACTGGAGACTGGAAAGAGAAGTTGGACCCCGTCCTGGGCGGACCCCTGTAGCACTGTCACTTGACAGGAAGCGATCCCCAAAGTTCCTCCAATCACAAGGACCCTGGCCGTCCAACGGGGAAACATGTGCCGCCAGAGGTGTGGTGTGTTGATTACCTTTAGTGGATGTAAGCCCCTGAACAATATCCCTTCGGGCCGGGCGGCGGTTGAGTTAAGCTTTCCACACCCTGCGAGCTTCCCCCTAGGTAAGTGAGGTGATGAGCAACGGAACTGGATCGAGCCGCCGCCAAGCTTTAACAGGTCGCGGAATCATATTATTCTTCTCCATGGCTGCGAGAAAATGAAACAATTTGTGTTCCTGATAGGCCAGTGTATCATTTCAAGATGGTAGCCGACAGTCTGATCCTACCTACCTTAGTACTGTGAGCCTAAGGAGACCTATATGAGAGAGACATAAACTGAAGAAAACTACACTCACAAGATCGTTTCTAGGCAAAACTACCCATCAATGATGAAGAACTAACTGCTGATTAAACGTCCCTCCCGTACATCCTTGCATTGAATGGATCCATGATGAGTGCGTAAACAAGCCGAGAACCCGTCAATTAGGTTCCTGGCAAAAGAACTTCACATCGCGCCACAGCACCGGCGCTCAGTCAAATCGGCATGAATCACCATGATTATCTTTAGAGAATGACAGGTCTGACCGGATCTAGTGATATCTCCGCCCACATCTTTGCGTTCCTCGCACGTGACAGTCTGCCCAATTCCAGATGTATGCGACTCCTTCAGCAATTTGCAACTTTCTTGGCCCCTCAGCCAGCCCTCGGCATTTCATGATGAGTCGACGCCGCATGCTTATGAGAGCGGGAGCGGGACATCATACGGCTCACACTCCGCCGTCGGCCTTTGTGTATGCGACCTCTGTCGATCCGTAAGCGTGGTGTGTATGAGACATCATGATATTTGTCGGACATTCTTGATCATTCCCGCCGCCAATGTCTCACAGCAGACTGTTGGTTGGCGCTAAACCACAGTGTTTGCTGCCCGGTGGGCAGAGAATTCCGGGCGACCAATGGCCATGTGAAGAGAAAGGAGCTCGCAGAACCAAGAAACCGTAGATATCGTTCAGATGGGCGAATGGGATGGAATAAGCAGGAGTGTCTTCAGGAGCAATACCGCTTTTCCCCATTTGGCACTTGGCATTCAAGCCACCAAGATGAGTGAGACATACCCGGTCCGAGCTTTACCCTTCTCGTCCCGTAAATGCAAGTCCCGTAAAACCGGCTCACGTTATGACTGGCCGAATTCCTGATGTCCCTCTTCAACATCCAGTTGGTTGTCTCGATCGAAGGCGCAGCGTGGCGTTTGGAACTGGAGGATGCACGTGTCTCTAAATGTTCGGCTCGAAAACACGGCTGCCTGGTTTGTGAACTCTGGGTAACATCCTGTCAATTGAATTTGGTCGATCCGTGTGGCACGATGAGCATCATCATGATGGACTAAGAATTAGCCCTGAAAGGGTATACACTGGGCTACGTTGAGGAAATGTGGCCAAATACAAAGCACCACCGTAGCACCGGCTGATAGTTCGGCTTGAACATGTCCACCGAGTGGAAAGTAGGATTTGGATCCCATTGCTTCCCGGAAATCATTTACAATTCATAATATCAAACAATTTTAAACGCATATATGGCAACTCTCGGAGTCATCATAACAGCCGTTCTGGCGCTCCAAAATAACCCACTAGACTCTCAGTCCAACCAAAATCAAAGATGTCCATGTACGACAAATCTCTCTCACATCGACGTGAGAGTGGGCCAAACTGGTCATCTTGAACAGAAAGATTGTGATACGATAGGAGTCAAGGCATATGGCAAGCCTTCCAAGTGCGTTAAGCACATAGCGAAACCAGAAGTCGCGAGAGGATAGGCGCCACCCACACCTTGACGTGGAAAAGTCATCATTGTCAGCTGATACCTGGGCTGTTCAATGAAGTAAGACAATGAGCTTGATAATAAAAGATAACAACATTCTCGTTCCATGGGTGGATGAAGCTGAAAATGTGTCAAGTGACTGAACTATCGAGTTATACTAGAAGAAATGAGAGGAATCATATCACCAACCGGGGCATTCAAGTTAAATGGACGTTCAATCTCTTGTATATAAATTGGTATCTCAAATCCAATCCAAGCACACTAATACAATGTTCCTTGGCCTAATCACTTCAAACCACAATCTCCCACATGTTCAGAATGCCAGAGTCAGCCCGCCCATGATGCCCATTCGTACATCTGCCGAATACCAAGTATTTGCCATCATTCGAGAAAGCTGCCGAGGTCACAAACCCAGTCTCGAGCCTTGCTGAGTAGACAACCTTGCCCGTAGCAAGGGCGGTCACGTCGGCCCCATCGTCCGTCCGACTCGCAACCCATCGAAGGTCGGGTGAGATAGCCAAAGGCCAACCTTCACTGCCACGCGCCGTCTCAAAGTTGTAGCTGTTCATTGCCCCCGTGTCATAGTCCCAAATCGTCACCGTCCGCCCCCATATTGAGGCCACTACTCCCGAGGGAGAAACTGCTAGCTGAAGGGGGTTCCTCCAGTTGTCCATCTCCAGCTTCGCGATGCTATGCAGCGTGCGAATATTCGTCACTCGCATCGTACCATCTTTGGACATCGTCACGAGTCTTTCGCCGTCGGCTGTGAACTCTGTGTGTGTCACTTCGTCTGTGTGGCTTCTGACGACGCCATAGCCCAGGCCCTTTGCGCTACTGATGAGTTCAACACGATGTCGAACTCCCTTGATCGCCAATAAAGAGCCCTCTGGGTTGAACGAGAAAGCACGAATGCCATGCCATTGCAAGAAGAAACGTCTGCTCGTCGTGCCCGTTCCGCGAGGAGTGTCAAGCACGTAGAGCGCCGGCTTCTTGAACCGAACGAAGTCGTGTGTGATGGGGATTGGCTTCTGCTTGTGGGAGAGGTCGTCCATGTGTTCTACCGTTATCGCCATAAGGTCGCCCATCGGGGAGAATATCATATGGACGCCCTTGACCTTGATTTCTTTCCGCCGGTCGGCAGTCGTGGCGTTGAAGAGGACAACGTCCCTGTGGAAGCTTGCAGTCGCGAAAGTCACGGGGCTGCCTGGCATGAATTTGACATCCAGCGGCTCTTTCTCCAGATTCATTACAATTTTCCCAATGTGCCTAAAATTGACGTTTGAGGGGGCCGGTTCCAGAAGGGTGGGAGCGAGGTAGCTCAAATCGAGCTCTGGAGGCGGGCTCATGTTAGAGATGGCGCTGCCTGCGATCGATCTTCGTGCAACCTGAAGGGTTGACATCGCTCCCGACTGCTGCTCAACAAATGATCTGAGGGTATTGAGGAAGCCACCGATTGTGGTGTTATGAAGTTGGTGGAAATCAGCAGACTCTCTGTCACGGATTTCGAGCTCCCGAAGCAATCTGGTTATGCTGTCTGACGAGGTCTCTTGACTCAGCAGATTTTGTATCGATGAGATGTCCTGGAGAATGGGGTTTGTGGCATATGGAGGCGATTCGCCATTCCGTTCAGCTCTCTGCAACCCTTTGACCCTACATTGATCAGTATTCGGTACCCAACAATTACCCGAAGATACCTAACTCACAAATCGAGCCCATTCACGGCTAGGTTTAGAGCCCGGCGTTCCGTCGCGAGTAGCGAGCCCAAAACAGCAGCCTGCTCAGACAAGCTTCCCATCTCATGGCGATAAAGTCGGGATGAGATGCGAAGAAGTGATTCGATTCCCATGATGTTCTCGACGCAGAGATTAGGAATCTGACGAATCTTGGATAAAAGATCGTCGTTCGTCTCACATCCCGACGCAATCTGCTCGAGCTTTACTACCACATTGGGCAAGCTCAAAAGCTCCTCCAATAACGGCGAAAGCTGTACTTGGCCGTCAGGATACGCGGCGATGAAATGACGAACAGTCTCGCCAGCTAGGGCCAGTCTTGACTGCAGCTTTTGACACTCAATGATGACTTCCTCCATTGGAAAGTTGGATGGTCGAAGTCCCTGTGATATTCTCAAAACTGCGCTTCAAGTCGGGAAGTCCGTAGGTATGATTTGTGATTGTTGCTTCGGGCGAACGAGCTTGGCGTGTGCAATGCCCAGAGACAGACTGTGGCTAAGCTCAAGAAGTCTTCTTGTCGCTTGCGGCAGTTGCAGCGCTTAGGTATGAACCGAGAAGCGACCGTGATTTTGTAGTATCTTTGTCCAGTCGCGTGCCTCAGTCTCGGCAGCTGAATTATGTAGTGCGGCTATAGCTGCAAATCTCGGGGCGGGAATGATGTCAGATGGGCGGCCGCCGTCCTAGACATGCGCGGCGCAGCCAGTGAAAGGAATGGCGCTAGCATAGCCGTCATCGTTTGGGGATAGCGTGATGTAAATCAAGACATGTCGTAGTGAAGCCGATCATGGTTGAACAATTGGATGGTTGGCAGGGCTGATTTGCCGGAAGGCTTTAAGTTCATAACTAAAGATGAGAAAGTGCCTGAATGAGAACCAGAAAACTTGAAAAAGATACGTGCTTCATGGAGCTGGACAGTGTTGGCGAGGGCATTTGCGAGTGTGAGGATTGGGCGGTGGAGTGTGGGGATCATAGTAGCACACAAGAGTAGTCCCGATATCAGCAAATCCTCGATAGTCTAGTGGTGAGGATATCGGCTTGTCATTCACACGATTCGCCGGGGACCGGGGTTCAATTCCCCGTCGAGGAGACTTTCTTTTGCTTTTTGATCTATTAAACCGCATCCCATTTTTTCTTACCTCCAGTGACTAGTGCTTGAGACCATCAATCATGCATGCTATGATTTTTTGTGTTCTTGAGGAAGACAGAGGGTTGAATATGTTGAAATTCAAGCTAGGTATTGATGCACGTTTAACTGACGCCCTGCATCAACTTCAATAGGAGAGAGAAGACCTAGGATGGACTTTAAATCGGTTGTCTGCCACCACTTTTGCCAATGGATACTCTTCATGCCCACATTATCATTTGTATCAACACAATTGAAGCCATCAGCTACGGCTTTAATGAAACCAAGGATAATGAGTACCAATAGGACATCAGCTGCATGCAGAATTGAGGTTTCTTTATGTACGCATCTGAAAAACTGATCCATGGATAGTGAAAAGAGTGGACGGGAACCATAGATCCCACAGAAACGACAAAACCAACAACACCGTTCTAAATCCGAAATCCATCTCCGTGTATACGGACTTCCGTTGGCCTATACTCCAACCCAATGTCAAACGAACCGCCCAACCTGGAAGTCGAAGGTCCCAACCAAGGTAACAAAAAGAAAAATGTGTCGGATTGTATGCGCATCATGATCCCGGCATTGTCATCCTAGCAGTGCATGCTTGTGTCGAATGCAGCCCATCTGTTCAAATCGGATATTGGGGGATCTTAGTTTCAGAGTTAGTTAAACCTCATAATTTTGGAACTTGATTGTTATCTCCGCAAGTCACTTACCACTGCTGTATCGCAACGCTCGAACTGAAGCTATTTAGCTGCAGGCTTTGGGAGCAGACACTTTGTGCAGTTCGGGCTCGATGGCGACTGGGCAGCCAAAGTTGCTGCATCGCAGTGGCAGACCTTCGAGGGGTCGGAGAGAGCAGCGACAGCACCGGCGGGAACGAGAGGAGCAGGCATTGTATGGATGTACTGGTGTTTTCGACGAAAATTTAGGAGTAAGTGACGCGTGTGGAGCTGTTGAAGGGATTGATGTGTTGATAGACTGAGAGATGATATGGCTGATGAACGAGATTCAAATTCAACCAGAGGGCTTTGCTCACAGACTTATATATCGTGGGAACGGCTGGCCAGCGTGGGTCTTCTCCGATGTCACCGTTCAAAGTGTTGTTGATACACGATGTCCTAGGAGAACGAATTCCAGGCAGGGAAGGTTGTCAGGAGGTTGATAGGTCGATGCAGGAAGCGAAGCTACACCAGGGGGTATCCTTGGCTCCCAATCAACAACATGTACATGCGCTTTTTGGGAATAATGTGGCATCGGCAGGGACTCCCTCAGCCCTACCAGACCTTGCATGAAACCAAGGGCGCCTTTCCCGATATATCGGTCCTTTCTCCTTGTTGTGAGGCCAATGAGAAGCCGCAGGCTCACCAGTACAGTAGTGTCACCGGCACACTGTAGATGCGACTATGGCGTGTCGGTATGTTAAGTGCGGCCGTAAGGATGGTATGGCAGCAGGGGGGGGAACGATATTGGCACCGCCTGATGTGGCTCGTGGGAAGCGTGGGATGTTAGCCAACGTCCCGTGGTGGTTTCAACAAGATGAGAGCATGCTTGTCGACGTATCTCAGGCACCAGTGAATCGCTATGAATTTGATGTTAGTGTAGCCCGGGCGGACTTCCCTTGTCGATCCAATTGCCCAATCATAGCCGTGGATAGCGAAAAGACCAACTGAAATGGACTCCCTGGAACCCGTAAAAGAGACTGTAAATCGGCATCCCCCATACTTGCGAGGCTGACACGCGTCTTTGGGGCCTCTAACCGGGCTTCTGGAATCACCTTGAGAGAAGAGATAATACGATGCGACCCATCTGCTTGGTTAGTTAAGCCTTGACTTCCGAAAAGGGTAATGGTACGTTTATACTGGCGTAAGTTCGCAACCGAGGTTTGGGGAAAAGACCAACTACCCAAATAGGAAATTGTACGTTCATGTGTGGTGGCCAAGACACGATCCAGCGTTCTCATTCGTCCGCCCCGTCAGCAGCTCGCTTGACAAGGAGGCTGAAGAAGCGTCTTACTGATTGTTCCAGCACCAATCCCCAGACCGTTGGGTCCTGGGGGCCGAATCTGTGGATCACGGCCCAGGCACGCGCGAAAATCAGTAGGCTTAGTCCATGTCTTCCTTGCCTCTGTCTATGAACTCTAATTGGGGACTACCCGGGCGCTCTAAAACTGCTACGAAGCCCAGGTCGAGCACGTAGATCTGCCCAAAACGAATAATGCGTGTTTTACAAGCACCTAGAAAGAGGGCTCCCCACAATTCCTCCCTACGCCGACGGAGGAGGGCTGGGCTGCTGCAAGGCGGACTTTCGGGGTCATGTTCAATGAGAAGCCTCACCCAGTAAGCTGACCGGTCAACGTCGATATGCATTTGCCACAACAACCACAGCAGCTCAATTTCCGAGGTGCAATGATCCCCCGAACGTGAAACAACGCCTCGGTAGACATTCTCGGTCAGTGAAGGGCAGGCTTACTGAATCATTTACTTGAAGGGGTGTGGAGGATGGGTTCGTTATGTTGACTGTGGCTTGACCAGACAATTGAAGATAAAAGTCCCCTGCATGTCTCTCCCATCAAGGGAGGTCGGCACGCTTCGGGCGGGCATATGCATGCCGTCAAAAGAACGTTTGCGTCAAATGAGCCGCCGCGGTGGTGCCAATGCGCCGTCGTTGGCGGCGTTAGACGCCAAAATGCAGTTCTGGACTCCTGTTGAGCAACGTGACAGGGGCTTACCTCAGGATTCTTGAGACACAGGTAGGCAGCAGAATACAAAAGGACCGGCATTGAGGTAGATGTGTCTCTGCGCCATCACAAAGGGGTCGTGTGTGGCTGCTGTATCAGATCCCGAAGAGCCACGATAGTTCATCCAGGATTGTTCTGGAATGTATCGTGTAGGCTCTCTTAAGTAACAGCCGAGGTTGATGCAATGCTGTGAAGAATTGGCCTCAATCTCTTTAACCTCATAGTTCTGTCTAGACAAGCCACTACCATAATACCTGCCAGGAATTGGACAGCATGTGACTAACTTCAAGCTGGCTGTTGAATGCCTCATGGCGTGCAGTCAGGCTTACGTTGGAATCGTAAGGCCAGTATCAAGAGCTTGGAAGCAATACTTTTATGGTACTTGAGCAAGAGCCTCAAAAGGTAGACTGCCTCAAATGCGATCCAATGCAGTGAGAGATATGATGTGAGTAAGCCGCATAGCTCTTCAAGTGAGAGCTGTGCTACCTTCTCGTTCAAGAAGACCGTGGGGGTAGTAGTCACAAGAGTGTCACGCGGCATGGCTTTGGCAGGTCTCTCAGCCCCCTCTTGCGGGGACCGCATCTCCACAGAGCAATGAACAGAAATCGATGAGGCTCTTCTCAATGTTTTGACCCCGCCTAGGCTAACAGTATTAAATTAGCCACTATGGACGAATGCAGCATCATCTTTCTCAGGTATCCCGGGCCCAGGTAACATTCGGAGAAGGTGGTGTTTTCATGCAACCAACGATAGATGTGGCTTCGGTATCAGGTCATAGCTCACAGCAAAAGATCCCTATGATCCTGCCAAAGCCATAATACTCATGCCTTCCAAAAGGGGTAGAGCAACGACCCTTTTCTTGCCTTGATTCCAAGACTATGGGGCTCTAAATCGTAAGGTATATTAGAATGTTTTGGGCACGCATTACGCTAGATAGTGGCGAGCATTCAAGGGCTGTAGAAAATGAAACCGCTATTGGTAAGGCTGGAAGTGCTGTTACCTAGTGGGGGTGTTGATAAGAGAAACATCATGAGAGGTCGATACCCATGGATGCCGAAGTGGAGAGAGCAGAGTCTTGCCTGCGGCGGTGATGCACGGATTGCCGGCCCAGACACCTCTATCAGTTGGCGTGCCTGAGTCGATCGCTGGTCTGATCGAGGCAAGGTTGATGACGAGAATACGGACAGCCTTGCCATCTACAGGGGCGTCCGGGTGTCATTTCCAGCAGCGTTCTCGCCCCAGAAAGTCTTGTCTTGTCCACGGGTCTGGTCAACACCTGGACGTTGAAACCAGTGAAATATTAGAGGTATTCCTTGCCATGAGTAGTAACCATTTGCATGCCGTTGATTTCACTACCGTAGGCATATACTTGGACGAGTGAGATGATGGCAGGTATTGCTAGGGGAGCGAGAATGACAGTGACAGCAGCAGAGACCACGGAAATCAATGCGCAGGGCTGCATGCTTGACGGAGCTAATATCAAATATCCCAAAGAGACTGGAAGCTGGAAACGCAGGTAAAAGGTCGATAGATGAGTAAAACGGCAGGCCTCAGAAGATGTAGTTGAGTGCTATAGGATAGATGGGAAATGACGAGTCGACGACATGGTAGGTAGGGGGTTTTTGGGTCTATACATATCAATGCTATTCTCCTTCACTAACATATGTATTAGCATAGATACAGGTTACATCGGCGTCTTTGGACATTTAATTAGTAATGCCAAGTGACGGTAGCTGCTCAACGTCTTCATCTCGTCACGATGGCCAAAGGGATGGAATTGAAGATACACAATCTGCCGGTTGAAGTACATCAACCCGGAGGACATAGCGTGCGGTGTGGCGCAAAAGGAAACTAAGAATACGAAGGTCGCATTGACCGCGCCACATTGGTTCTAGGCTACAGAAAGGGGGAACGCCGGTTGCGGTGTGGTCGGGTTCCGCGGCCGGGTTCCACAGTCGGATTCTGAGCTAGCGCCGGCTCATGGCCCTCGGTAGGTAACGGTAAATCGTTGTCACATTCCATTCAACACCATTCTCCTGAGATCTAGTCAAACCTGATGTGAGATGCCGAGAGAAGGACTTTTCATAACCTGAAGTTCGTAATGGAAAATTTTGCCCATGCGGAACTGGCTGCTACTCGAGCTGTAGAAGGAAGAAGACTACTATTGATCCGGACTGAGCCGTCAGTCTAAATTTTTGATGAGAACCCTCGAAAAGGAGGGTTTTATAGCCGTCTAGGAATCACCTTCATGATTGCGGTAATGATTCTTGGCTGCTCTAATTCAGACTAGATTACTGCCGAAGAAAACTTGAAAGCAAAAGCATCCGCAGAAGAAGTAAAATAGAATCGAAGCTTCTGATTCAGACGTAACGATGTGCAAAAGGCTGTAGACATCAAGACGGGCAGTGAGCCCAAGCGCAGACCATCTTCCCTCATTTAAATGTTTGCGACAACGCCCATACCCCCGAGCAGGGCTCCCAAAGCAATTGCAGCTGTCTCCTTCGGTCCAGCAGCACGGCTACTGGTAGTCTTATGGCTAGTGGTGGCGGCGGTCGAAGCGGTTTCACTGGCTGCGGAGGTGGTCGTTGAGTGTTTGGACGACTGGGCCTAAGTTTTACCGTTAGAATCGTCGTTGAGGGTTGGAAACATGTCATACCAAGACGGACGAGGCCAGGAAAAGGCAGATGGCGGCGAAGAAACGCATTTTGCTATAGCGGTGTTGCCCTGAGACTTGCTTTGTTTTTGGGAATGTTAAAGATGTTCTTGTAGATACTTAGGTAGTTTGGGAGATTGCTGTTGCTGGATGGCGGGTGCAGAGGTAGTTAGCACGGAGAGGCGGCGTGTTGCTCTTATACCTCTAGATGTTACTGCTTCCGAGATGATCTGCCTGCCAACATGCCTTGTTCTCAGGCATCCTGACAGGCGCACCCGCACGGGAAAAGTTTCAAGACGCTACCACCGAACTAGCTGTACGTCTCGATGGGCGAGACGGCTCCAGGTGTCACGCTGCGGGTGTGGAGGCGAGTTCGAGATTGCTTCAGCCGAAGGGATGTGACTTCCCGGAGATCATGCCGGAAAATTTATCTCAACATAGCCACTGAATGTATTAATAGAACACTAAAATGGCATCCCGGCTGTCAATACGAAAGGATTAGTCCATAACGGCTGTGGTCCTGTAAATCCCTGAGATGTTCCTCGTTGTATTATGCGTAAACGCGGTAGCGTTGGGAAGGGAGATGATAGGCTGTACCGTATTTGGCTCAAAACAGAAGCTTTCGGCCGACAAGGGCTAACCTAGACTAGAACCCCCCACGCTACAGACGTTCGCCAACATGCCCACTTCATTCCGCACCCCAGTTTCTCCAAACTAATATCATATGAATAGCGCCAGACGAGCTTCGAATGGTCGGGCAGACAATTGGGAGTCCCCCCAAAACAACGGCTTCATCTTGGACAGCCTCAACGTGGCTCCGTTACAGCGGCAGCTCGAGAACAGCAATCAGTCCGCCTCAGCTTCCGGTCGGTATTGATCTTTTTCCACGCAGGAAAATATGTAATCCCGTTATTTTGGTATTCTAGGATCCAGAGCTAAACACTACTAGTACATAGGCATCTATGGTCGATAATGTGATGCTGTTTGATGCTGAGATGAACTACGGACAGGGGAAATTAGATGGAAATGATGCAAGAAAGCATAAGAAATGGGACTACTCCTTGTGTTAGAAGAAGGTCGGTTCTCTGGCTGCTTTAACAGATACTAGAACTAGGGGTGGGCGAAATTCGTTGGAAACAAAGACGTCCAAACTCGGACACCATTCGTGGGCCGCGGGTGCCGTTCCCGTCCGCCGCGGGCATCATTGCAGTTGATCAAGGGCGTCCCTGTCTCGAGGAGTACTACTACCCCATGTTGGAATTTCAGCTGCGTAGGGCAAAGCGCGTGCTAACACAATATGGATGTAACATTCATCACTCCATGCTGCTGACAACTTTGCTCACGTCTCTTATCACACAGCTGTTAGTGTTATTGACAGTAAGGTACCCCGCTGGAGTCCCTAACGGTCAAAATTGCTCCGCGTTCTCCTTTTTCCGGCACGCTCTCCTGCTTTCAAAGCTGCAGACCTAATCAGAACTGCTCGCTGCATCATCTCATGTTTCATTCAAGATACTGCACGTGGCTGACCCACTCACGGGTATCTGACATGTTTCCGCCAACTGAACATGCTTGACATTGAGTGTCGCAAGGGTCCCCACTAATTAAATGTTCTGTTGATTGTCTGCTTGGAGTAGCCTTACGAGAACACTTTGCAATTGCGACCGGCAGAGTCACTTCGCAATGAAATAGGATAGTAGTTGTGTTTCATTAGTGTTGATGCTTTTGTTAGGTTCGTATTGAAGCAGATAACCCAATCTATGCCTCTTTCTTCAGGTTGTCGACACAAGCTGCATACGACCTCTGTAAGTTATCAGGCCTTTTAGTCGACAGCCCCAAAAACAACAGCAATTCGCCTGTCCAACTTCGGAATGCAAGCCCATAATCAAAGGTTTTTGCCAGTCCCATCTTTCAGCGGTGGTTGACATGCAGCTTCAAGAATGTTAGTGGATCATTATGTCTGGGTTTTGGCCATCCACCCTCCCAAGAATGGTTGGACAGAGGGACTTATTGCACCACCGGATTGCGCCCAGTTTAGTACAAATAATATTGTCCGAGGCCTCGAATTATGCCAATCTATCCACCCTAGGGTTATGATCGAAAGTGCGGTAGGCAGTCGTCGGAGCTTCGTCTCAACCGGCCGACTGCTCCGGCTTCGGCGCTCCGGAGCCGGCTTTGCTTTCAAAGCACCCTCAGCTGCTCCGTAAGCATGAACATGTAAGCACGTAGCACCCCGCAAAACCCATTAACGCGATCCTATGTGTGCATGACTTTATCGGGACTATTAGCGATGTCATTTGGGATCAGACGTTTAGCCGACTCGGCTTGTATCGGACATCCCAATGCAGTAATCCTGCTAGAGGAAGATCTTTAGTTCCAAGATCCCCGCATCGTCTCAACAACATGCGCTGAGCAAAGACGTCATTGGTGCAACGAATTTGAATTCGAGATGATGATGGTAACGCTGAGTAACAATCGTTTATGAGCCAAGATTTCGGCCAAGATATAATGCTGCCATTTGCCCGCTGACTGCAGTCGGTCTAGGCAACATACGCCCTCACCTTCAAGCTGTACTCCTTATGTCAGTCTGAGACATCGTCGAATCCACCATGACATCCAAGCTTTTGCCAGTAATCGAGCGGCTCCCCAATGTCTCGGGCACCCCGGAATTCGAGACTGCCCGCGCGGCCATTCAAGAAGAGTTCTCTGCAAAAGTACCTGAAAACCTGCACATCTCACCGGCCGTCATCGCCAGCCCACCGAAGAACGTCGTCGCCCTGCCCAGAGAGTGCGGCATTCTATCATCCGCAGAGATTGACATAACCGAAAACTACGATGCTGTCGCGTTGGCCGAGGCCATCGCAGCCAAGAAGTTCACGGCCGTCGCCGTTGCCTTGGCTTACTCGAAGAGGGCAATCATCGCGCACCAGCTTACCTGCTGCCTGTCGGAGTGGTTCATGGATGAGGCTCTGGCGCAGGCCAAGGCTCTCGATGATTACTTGGAAAGGACGGGCAAGACGGTTGGACCACTCCACGGTGTGCCGATTGCCGTCAAGGAGATGATCCCTCTGGCGGGCTGCTACACATCTCTTGGCTTCGTCGTTACGCGGCACCAGGCCGAGAAGGATTGCCAGATGATCTCCATTCTGCGCAAGGCGGGAGCCGTGTTCCACTGCAAGACGCTGCAGCCCCAGGGTATCATGCATCTGGAGACGGTGTCCCCTCTCGGTCGCACTCTCAACCCGCACAACATCGACCTGTCAGCAGGCGGCTCGACCGGTGGCGGAGCCGCATTGGTGGCTCTGCGGGGAAGTCCTCTGGCTATCGGTACAGACATTGGAGGCAGCATCAGGACCCCAGCCGCTTTTTGCGGTATCTACGGCTTCAAGACTACTTCCTACTATCTCCCTATGAGAGACTTCACTGGAGAATACGGTTATGCCGGTGAACTCAATGTACTTGGTTCGACTGGTCCCTTGGCCACATCTCTCAGGGACATGGACCTCTTCGTGTCGGTGTTGAAAGATGCCCGCCCTCACCTGGAAGATCCCAGGCTGATTCCAATTCCATGGACCGGGCTGAGAACAACACCGAAGACAGGACCCTTGAAAGTCGGTTTCATGATGAACGACGGAAATGTGGTGCCGCAGCCTCCGGTCATCCGCGCCTTGAACTGGGTCCGCCAGCAGCTATCCAACTCTTCCACGTTCGAAATCAAAGACTTTGTCCCCTTCAGAGCCGCCGATGCTATGGACAGCGTCCAGCGCATCTTTGTTCCGGATGGTGGCAGGATGATCAAGGGCGCAATGGCTGCCACAGGCGAACCACCAATGCTGCTGACCAAGGGGACCCTTGAAGCCGCAGAAGCCATGAACCAGGACCTTGATGCAGCCGGCATTCCCCAGCAACGGGTTGCTCGGGACAAGTTCAGGTGCGAGTTCGCCGAGCACTGGATGGCGCAGGACGTCGACATCCTGATCAGCCCGGCCTATGTGGGACCTGCATGCCCGCATGACGGTGGCTTGTTTTGGAATTATGAGTCGTTCTGGAACTATGTCGATTATCCTGGTGTCGTTGTGCCTACGCCGGTTAAGGCGTTGAAGAAGGGAGAAGAAAGTTATGCGCCTGCTGATGCAACTCCCCTGAGCGAGGATTGTAAGCGGGTGAGACGATTTTGGGAGGAAGGGGACTATGAGGGGGCCCCAATTGACATCCAGATCGTTGCTCGCAAGTACTGTGACAATGAGTTGTTTGCTGCTTTGGGCGTGCTCCAAGGTCCCCTCGCGATCTGAAGCTATACGCAGATCAACAAAGCGATCTCACATAAATGGACATAAAAATCATATTCAAAAACAAAAACCAACTTCCGCAAATCAAAATCTTGCTAGATTCACTCTCATATTGGTGCGAACAAGTGCCTGGAAGGAGAAATACTAGCACACGATGTGAGAGCAAATGGTCTTGAGTAGAGTTTATTATGTTGGTGGCCTAATGCTACATGGTTCATGCATGATGCCTGTCTAATTTGAGTCTAACGAGGTGGGAGAGCCGCACCGAAACCACATCATCACGCTTCTTCAACGTCTGATCAACCGTAAAAACACATAGGCCTCAGGCCTGGGTATCAAGCATCCTGTCGCTGCTGTACTGTTTTACATCCTCCGCCTCTTTGCCAGTTTTTGGAAGCCTCTCACTTCTCGTTTCTGATTTGCTCCTCGTCGGATCGGAGTGTCAACTCAGTGCTTGCTGAGCGCGGAGGGATCGGAAGGTCTTGCGCCTGCTCCTGCTCCTGTGTCGGGGCCTTGACGGCGGCTGCACCGGCCATCTTGCCTGCATCTGCACAACGCTTGCGGATGGAGAAGACGGCCAAGACGTGGCCGGCGATCCACCAGGCAAAGAGAACAGGCAGAGCAACGCGTGTCTGGTCAGCGCATCCAGACCAGGCCAACACCATCATCGAGTAGGCCTCATGCGCTGGCAGCGCGTAGCCAATGCGGTAGAAGCCGGGCATAAGCTCGAACGGGGCGACGGTGCTTGCGATGTTGGTGATGATCCAGGTCAGGACGAAGAAGGGCATGAACTGCATGGGCACGAAGGATCCGACGAACGACTCGAGAACCTGCCACTGGACATCCATGTACAGCCAGAAGACGAGCAGGGTCTTGCCGAACTGGAAGCTGCCGACGTCCCATGACTCGCGGAAGGCCCAGATATAACCGGAGACAGTGAGTGCGGTGAGGAAGCCGTAGATCTTGCCGATGCCGAAGCGCATCAGCCAGACATCGCGGACGCGAGCCTTGGCCAGGATACCAGTGCTCAGGCCGATGCCGTTGAGTGCGAGGATGTAGAAGAACTGAGCCAAGGTTGGGATAATGATGTTGACAGTGTTGAAAAAGACGCGAGGGCCCTGAGTCGTGGGCTGGATGAGGTCTGCAGTCGACTGGATGGGGTTGAGGTAGGCGGCAATAGCGGCCGGGTTGCTCGCGTTGAGAGATCGGAGAGCGGCGGTGCCGTTGGGGTCTGGTAGTAGAAGCTCCGCGCCATGCCAACCACCTTGACGATGTTGGAGGCAATGAGCGAGTCCGCCTGTGCCGGGTACCGAGCCTGGTTGTACGTGTATGTAATCGGGTCGGCGGGGTTGTAGCTTGTGGATGTGCCGTTGATGGCGCTAGCGAGCTTCGCGGATGCGCCCGAGGAGATATAGATCGCGCCCCAGTAGTCTCCCTTGCAGACCGCGTTCCTCACTGATGCGGGAGTTGAGAACTCGGATACCGAGCCGAACTCGATGGTGGGGAAGTTGGCGGCTTGGAGGCTTTGCGATGCCTTTGAGACGGAGGTACCGATGGCGCCCTCATCGTAGTCGACGGCGAGGATCTTGATGGCATGTGTGCGCTTGGCTTGGTCGAAGCTGGTGCCGAAAAGGTATGACATGTTCGCGAGAACCAGGAGGAGGAGCATGATGGAGGACATGACCATGGGGATCATGGCCCCCTTTCGCTGCGCTGCAGGCCATTGGGAAAAAGGCGTCCTCGCCGGTAACGGCTGTGTTGACATGGTGAGATGCGTGTTGCTCGGCTATGTTTAGTCACAAAGCGCTCGACAGTAGGCGGTGGTGTGATGTTAGTCGTTGATGCAGAAGCTTAATAGACTCTGTCACTTTTGGATGTGGAGTGAGTTGATGAAGTCGATGAAGTACCGGATGACGGAGCAGATCTAATCGATGGGGTGATTCGTGCTCTTAAGAGATCTTGCGAAAATAAAGGTCCCACGTCTGTCTCCATCCCGGTGTGGTGGTCCCTAGATAAAAAGTACCCAATTATTAGTTTGATAACGAAAAACCCGGAGGCCGGCCGAGCTGGCGGTCGGTCCACGGGGACGGTTGCTCTTCCATCGGACACGGGAACATTTCTGGACACATTCGTCATCAACCCGGGCTGCTGCCTGTCACCGTCCAAGGAATGTGATTGAGCATTATCGAATATTCTTCGCTGCTCGCACATCTCGGACTTTACGTCCGAGGGCGTTGGCCGAAGCCCTCGTGGCCCCCTTTTGCGACCTTGGGCAAGGAAGAATCCGCAGCGAGAAGTGGGCAGGTGTGGTCGAAAAGTCTTCCGATGCGTCGACAAGTCGACTAGGGGGCCCCCTAGTCCTTGCTCGTTGGTGAAGGGCACGGCGCCACACGGCGGATCGGTGTTTGTGTTCGCCGATTGTCCGGACATATTTCATTAGCTACTCACCGTGCCCCCCGATTCTGCTCCCCTTCTCTGACTGCTCTGTCTCTATTTTAACGCCGGTCTCCCTCATCAATTAATCAGCCACTAGCATCGCTGTCACAGTTGACAATTGATTGGACCCGCCGTCGCTTGGAAAGCGGAAGCTTTCCCCAGACCACGATGCTGCGAGTGTCATCTGAATTTAGACTACCCTTAAGTCCGTTGGCTTCTTCCCGTCTTTGTATGCTTCATCTCGAGCACAATGCTCATTGTTGTTCAACTTCTTGCGTTGGCCTTTGTTATGCCTGCTCAAACAGAGCTGGAGCAGAGAGACGAACATAGTCGGAGTAAACATCAACAACTGCGACCGAGACAGAGCCTGGATGACAAACAGAGACACAGAATGTCCCACCGTGTCCTTTCCACACCTTTCTCCTGGCTCGGACTTAGCCACCTCGGTTTCGCGATGATCCCAGTGTCTTCAACCAATTCGGGTGCCTGAATGTCAAGTCGGTCCCGAAAGATGGGTTGCCTTCAGCGGTGTGGCCCGCCTAAAAACGTTTTCGGGCCTGCAAAAAATGCCGACCGAGCGCATTAACAAGGTTGAGCCACTATCCCGCCCGGCGTTAAGCACCACAGTCACCCGGCCTGGAATTCCAGATGCTCCCCCGTAAAGACGGGACACGGCCAACGGAGCGAGAGAGAGGGTTGGAGGATTTGCTAATCCGAGACGCGAAGTTCATGGAGCTGGTGAATTTCCACTTTCCCAATCTTGACTCATCCCACCGGTCTATGTAAGAGGGGCCAGTCGTAAGCAAGAACCGGGATCAATGAGTCGACTTGACACATTGGTCTGCGTTGGTGACTCTCGCCGTGGAAGCTCCACGGCAACAAGACAGACTCCGGACGAGAGGAGTGTTGCCGGTCAGAAGTTCAGTACTGGCCGGCCGTGATCGCCGCGGATCATCCGATCAGCGCAAGGTCGTTATCCTGACCGGCCCCGCAGTGCTCGTTGAGACACCATCGAAAGGACGGCATGGTGTTCAAGCTCTTCTGGAGCTGCCTTTCTTCATAACGCGCAAATGTGTCTGGCCGTGCAACTGCTTCGACTTGTGAAGGGGTCAAGATGTTCTCGCAGTCCAATTCAGGACAGGTTATCTCCTCATTACCATCCAAGCTTGCCCCGATGTTCCGGTCGTGGCATCGGACGCAGCAGCTGAGTCTGTGTCGAGAGTGGCAGTCAAGAAAGACGCTTCGAGGCGGGAAGCCCGATTTTCCAGTGTACGGAGTCCCTTGGGTGTCCCCGAACATATAGAAGGTAACATTCATGACCTCGCCGCTGGAGGTTTCAAGAAATCATCCCTCGCAGACCACGCATGGCTTCCAACTTACCTTGTCTTTGAACAAACCTAGGAAAACAGGTATTTTCTCGCCACCACGATATGAAAAACGGGCTACGCCCATCATCGTGCCACGCCGCCACGTCCCATCACATGGCCACATATGGCCTGCTAAGGCAAGTTGTTTATGAAAGCCGTTGTCTGCCTTGCCCTGCCATTCATTCATTTGGGGGAACATGTCGTGAATAGACTGTTGAGCTTCAAATGCGCGTCGAAACTGTCTAATCGAATCGATAAGAGTTCTTTTGCCGATGCCACCCGTACCTAGGAACTCAATCAAGCTCTCAAGATCTAGACACGGTAGCCGAGCTTCGCAAGAACGGGCCGGACAGCTAATCATGATGCCGTATCCCGACTCTTGGGGCCGCCAAATTTTATCCCACAATTCATACGTAATACTCGATGCGGTTCGTAGCGCGGGCGTCCGAGCCATTGTCTCGAAGGGTTGGTCCGACCTGGGTGGCTCTGGAAACCAATCCATCTATTGGATAGGTGACTGTCCACATGAGTGGCTTTTCCAGCATGTGGCAGCTGCGGTGCATCACGGAGGAGCTGGAACTACAGCGTGCGGGCTACGAAACGGGAAGCCCACGACGATCGTTCCGTTTTTGGGAGAGTAAGAACCGAACAAGAGCCCCGACCGAGCTATGCAACATTCTAAAGACACCAGGTTGGGCTAACTGTTGAAATTGCAGTCAGCCGTTTTGGGGTGACATGGTCGCGAACGCGGGCGCTGGACCTAAGCCCATCCCTCATAAGCAACTCAGCCCAGAGAACCTTGCCGCAGCTATTAGACACTGTCTTTCGCCACAAGCCGTCGCCGGGGCACAGCGAATTGCTGCGCAGATGGAGGCTGAAGACGGCGTCCAAGCTGCCGTGGATTCGTGGTGGCGACAGCTACCCTTGGAACGTATGCAATGTGACCTTATTCCGAGCAAACCCGCCGTATGGAGATACACCAAATACAAGAGGCCCATGAAACTGTCCAAGGCAGCGGCTGAAGTCCTCATGTCGCACGATGCGGTGCAAATTAAGCAGCTTACAATGTAAGTGCCCTTTGTGTTCCAAACTGAAAGAAGGTTCAGATAGCTGACGTGTTGTGGAATAGGCATCAGACCAAACCGATCACGATCGAAGTGACGCGCTGGGACTCAATCTCCGGAGGCGCATTCCCAGTGTTAGCGACGGCAGTCGACATGACCGGTTCCATAACGGGGTGGGTTACCAAGCCCATTGAAGCTTTTCACGATGAGAAACGTCGTCGAGCACGGGAGCTGAGGAGACATGAGGCAAACGGCGGCAGCGGTGAAGTTCCAAAAGACACACCATCTGAGGATGGACTTTCGGTCATATCTGCTTCCAGCGGGGGCAAGAGCCAGCCCTCGATGGCAAGGTGGCTGGCGCATCAGCAAAGAGCATTGGGATGATCGCGCCGAATGCTGCTGAGGGAATGCTGGTCGATATTCCCCTCGCCATTACTGAAGGCATGCGATCAGTCCCCAAGCACTTCGGCACCAAAATCCGCGATCACGGACCGGTCACCGACGCAAAGAGCGGAGCCGTCGTTGCAGGGAAAACATTTGCCTTTGGTTTCGTCAATGGTCTGAGCGACGTGGTGATGGAACCACTCAAGGGAGCTGAAAAGCAGGGCGCCGTTGGAGCCCTCAAGGGATTCGGGAAGGGCGCCGCGAGCTTGGTGGCCAAGAGCGGCGCGGGCATGTTCGGGCTGTTCGCGTATCCCAGTGCCGGCATCGATAAGAGCTTGAGGTCGACAGTTCACACCGGCACGGGGAGAGAAATTGCCCAGGAGAGACATGCAGAAGGGCAGTAGCTGGTTAATGGGAACGAGGCTTTGGAGATGGACTCGGGCGAGATTCTTGCCTCGTTCAATCGGCTCTGAAGTCTCGAGTAAATCAGTAGTGCCATTACACGATGCTACGGTTCATAAGTAGTTCAGTGATGATCAGTTTGTTGTTGAGCCAATTCTCACATGCAAACAAGTTGTGCTTCGTCTCACTTCGGTCATTACGCTGTAAGTGTCAGGCCTTGCTTTGTCGCACGCACACGACATGCTTGACTCCTTACTCATATTCTGTGAGCAAACCAGGTGGTATGTGTGCCACGAGAAAAAACATGCTTCCGAGTTTGGTCCGTCAGCGATGTTGTTCGTTTAGCCCCTGTTGACAGCCCCCGCACCTCGTTTAGTTCGTTTCCCAGAAACAGTGCACTGCAGCTTACGACCCGCTCATCCTTTTGACTTTCTTCCCTACTAATAAGTCCCGTCCACTGTCTTTGTGATTATGTGATCTCTTATATGTTGGTATCTCATGCCGCGGTTGGCTCTGTCTTGACATCGAGGGAGCCCCTGAATCGACATGCTGTTGTTGCAAGGACTTCCTCATCCGAGACCCATTAGGGCCACTAGCACGCTCGTTCAGCTCTGCATTTTGCGTATTCTCGTTCGGACTCTGATGCCGCAACACTAACATTGGCGCAGTCAGAATAGCACTGGATACTGCCCCGCCGCCAAGTATGCACTGTTAACATGCCAAAACCAGCAAGCATGTCGCATCTGTCTCGTACTTATTTGCTACCCCTCTTCCTCGTTCTCCGCGCCCACCTTTCGTTCCTCGCCTTCGTTCCCGTCCCAACTCAGTCCTTCTTTGTATTATTCGCGTCGTTGAAACGGCCATGAGCCCCCCCGATCAGCACCCCGACCAGCACACGAGGTCGCCTGAAGAGCCAGCCGGTCCACATTCGTCAAAAAGACGAAGACCGCACAAAAAGTCAAGGACCGGGTGCCTCGATTGCCGAAAACGCCGTGTGAAGGTTACATGCCCGCCAAGATTGACTCAGTACAACTGCTGACGCGATACGGCAGTGCGGCGAGGAACGTCCAAACTGCCGATCTTGTGTCCGGCGAGAGGTTCCTTGCAAGTACCCCGAGGAACTTCGGCCTGCTACCGATGAAGCCCACGAGACCCCCGAAGTTCTGTATGAAGCCTCGCCGGCTGAATCGCCGGTAGCTCCCGGCATTCCGGATCTAAGCCACCGCGTGGATCAACCACCAACGCTCACAGATACTCCGGGTACCATCTACTGTGCATCGCAAACTTCCATCCCTGCTCCGCCAAATTTTGGGCTGGGGGATTTAGCCTTACTGCACCACTGGACGATATCTACCAGCGTCAATATTACTCCTGGTGTTGACTCGCTGTGGCAGGTGGTGATTCCACAGATCAGCTTCCAAGAACCCTTCGTGGCGCAGGCAATCCTCAGCTTGGCTGCTTTGCATATGGCCTACCTGGAAGGGTCCGAAAACAGTCCCTACGTTATGGAAGCTACGAAACATCACGAGAAGTCGCTCGCGGGATTTCACGACTGTGTCAACAGTCTCACCCAAGAAAGAAGTGAAGCTTTGTTCGCCTGGTCTCTTTTAAATCTGTTGTACGCTTTCCGCATCTTGAGGCAACTTGCCGACAGCGTTGAGCGTAATTCGCCCCGTCATCGCAAGGATAGATTGTTAGGCGTCGAATGGATCCCAATGATACGCGGAATCGATGCCGTGTTGGCGCCGTATTACGACTTCCTACGCGAGGGAAGATTGATGAGCGTCTTGAGCCTTGAAAACTGGCATGAGTTGAACCCTGACAGTCGTGTCTTGGATTCAACAGACCAGGAACTCTGTCGACTACGAGAGGTGTGGAAGGATAGTACAGACGTCGAAGTCTACGAACAGGCCCTGTCGACCCTGAGAAAATGTCGAATGTATGCTATGCAGTTTAGCACGATGGACGCCGAGACGCTACAAAAGTGCGAAATCAATAGGGCCTGGGCAGGGCCAATGGCATTTATTCATTTTGCGCCGCAGCAGTACTTCACACTACTGCACCAACGACAGCCTCAGTCGCTTGCCCTGTTTGCGTATTTTGGAGCTTTTTTGCATACGTTAGATAATCACTGGTTTCTTGAAGGATGGGGTAGGGACATTGTTAAGGTGATAGACGAGTTGCTAGGTAGCTATTGGAGGCCATGGATTCACTTGCCGGTTCAGCTCGTAGGTTTGAACGAAGCACCGGGTATCTAGTTAAATGGTTACCATCTACCTTACCTTACCACCTGCGCATCACAAACGTAATTAGGTGAAAGACCCCAGTCAACTCCATGTCGTCGCACATAGAACAACATGAAGTTCAACTTAGTAACCCATGAGCCCTCGAGATGACCATTTGACGGACTCTTCCGGAGTCTTTTGGCGACAGATAGCTTCGCTGCATATACGCCCCTGAATTGAAAAGTCTTTCGGCGACTTGAAAGAGACTCACTGTCTCGCATTGCAACCACTGCACTTGATCTGAAATCGTATCCATCATGATTGCAGCAACTTAAGGGGCACAAGCGGAGCCATCCCCGGGGAACGAGTGGGTTCAATCGGCATCGACATCCGATCGACAAACGCGTGGTCCAAAAAGCTTAGCCATCACTTTCTACTCCTCACCACCCATGCCGGGCCACTACAGCAGGCTAATCCCGTTCTTGGCATCTGGGCCGCCAAGCTGACTGACAACTTGAATGCTCCGTGGCCCGGGCCTTTGGGCCAGAGAACCCGCTGAATGTACTTGAAACTAAGCCTCATTTTGTGTCGTTTCACCACGGACCTAGGCCGACAGGGGCAGCCCAAGAACAAACGAACAGTTCTGACGAGCGCCTCGCATTCTCGAGAAACAGCTGGCCGCGCAAGTCAAATTTGAGTTTTTAACTTTTTTCGAGGATTCGTAATGTCGTTATCGCGCCATTCGAGCTGAACACGCATCCAGTGTTTTCCTGTTGCGTTTAGGCAATCACTGTGTGCCATGTGGGGTGGTGGTCAGAATAATTGAAATCCACAAATGAAATGGAAGTTATGTATTCGATGGAAGAATATGTACGAAGAATATTGTAAGGTGCCGGAGTATGTTCAATGGGGCTCTGCCTCTCCAAATGCCAGCCCAATAACCCAATCCTGATTGAGAGCCCTTGTTATTGTTTTGTCGTTTTTACATGTAAGAAGCGTCGTAGTAGCCAGCGCTGGCGTAGCTGGAGCCCAGAATGCTGGAGACGGCGACAGCGGAGCTGAGCTTCTTGGAGAAGGTGGCGCGGGATCCCTGGGAGCCAATGCCGGTGTCACTGTACTCGCCGAACAAGACGTTGCCGGTGCGGGCGTCGCTGGTGCTCCAGAGAGACCAGCCCTTGGATTTGATGATGCCGGTCATGGTGGTCTTCTGGTAGACGACCTGAGCGTAGGCGCCCCAAGGACGGCCCAGGTAGAAGGCGCCATCGGGGACAGTGGCACCGGAGGCAGCGGCAACGGTGCAGCTGTTGAAGACGTATTCGGACTTGGCAGAGGAGCTGGCGGCGCCGTTGGCTGCGAAATGTTAGAAAATTATCACCATTATCATGAGTGTTAGTAGCTAAGTCTTACCAGTGAAGTAGCCAAGTTTGGCTGAGACGGCACGGAGATCACACTTCTCGAACCAAGCCATGGACTTCTGGCCGAAAATGACATCGGTAGCACCCTGGATGAGGCACTTGGAGTACAGCTGGTTGCCCTGCTGGGTGAGGATAGTGTCCTGGAATCCGGTGAATTGGCATCCGTAGAAACCGCTGTCGGCGTAGGAGCTCAGGGCAATGGCCTGGCTACCCTGGCCGTATGCATTAACGACGTTGACGTTGTACAACTTGAAGTTCTTGGCCTTGACGCGCAGGGTGCCGGTCTCGTCATCGGTAAGGCCATCAGCCTGGCTCTTCTTGGCGGTGATGGTGACCTTGTTGCCGGAGTAGCTCGACGTGTCGGCGGTGTAGCCGTAGATGGAAAGCTGAGCCGTGCGGGCAGGTACCAGGACCTGCTCGCTGTAAGTGCCCTGGTCGATGAAGATGCACTGCTTGCTGGAAGAGGTCGTTGAGAGGGAGTCGACGGCCTTCTGAATGGTGCTGAACTGGCCGCTGCTGGGGGACTTCTTGACGACAACGCAGCCAGAGGGGGCGGAGGTGCGGCTGGCGGCCAGCGCCGCCGTGACGAAGGTGAGGACGGTAAAAAAAGACTTCATATTGGGCAAAAATCAAAAGAATGTAAGTGTTCGTCGGTTCGTCTCAAATCTGATCCGAACTTGGAGAATGATCTGCCGGTTACATCGAGTGAGCCTTGGCGTCCTTTATGTATTTCTCCTTTAAGGGTCCACAAGGCTCTTGTGTGGATGGATGCGAGAGCGGTAGCGACGGCATCGTTCCAACTTCTAGCATTCGTCCTTCATGTTGGAATCATGGATGAGGAGGCCGCGGAACGCTTGCTGGGAGTGCCCAGGCTTCATTGGCGGGGGCGGTCGACGGCACGCACGAGACAAGCTCGTAGATTAAACCCGATAGAATAACCAATCCCGAGCTCTGGGAGTTTAACTTAGAGAGCACGCCAGCTGGGGGAGACCCCGGCACGGCAACTCACGGCATCAAGGGTTCATATTTCTGCAACCGAGCCGTTCTCGAGAAGTCGATTCCTCGTTGGCGGATTAAATTGTCCATGTGGTACCATTGCGATGGTGTCGCCCGACAACTTGTTCGAGGTGGATCGGCACGGAGATTGCGGGGTGGCTAGACTGGCAGTCGATCACAAAGACGCTTAGCTGCCACAAGGGGACTTCGGGCCTGGGCCGTTCCTAGGAGAGCTCGCATGCAAAGAACCACCATGCAGGGGTTCGGATAAGTCGGCGAGTCAGACCCGACGAGCCTCGTAGCATTCTCATATCGAGCGCAAGGAAAAGGAGTGCGGGTGGATCGTCTGATGCGCACTTCCACGAAACATCTTGCTGATAGCAAGCTAGGGTATGCTTGACAGGTCTTCATCCGAGTTCCTCTTGCCTCGCAATTGAATGTTTGTTTCGTCACCACGATGTTGCACATCTGAGTACGCCAGTGCTGAATTGAGGCTGTGTCGGAGGCTTCCCCCGCGTCTTGAGACTTGGATGAGGAAAGCGTTCGTTGGGACGAATACCTTAATTCAATAGCGCCAAATACGATGCAACCCTTCTTGTTCCGTTGCCGTTCTGATCTACTTCCACGATTCCACGAATCATAATAAGAGGAGCTTATACGAGAACCAGGCAGCGGGATCTGGATGCAATGCTGTTGCGAGGGTAAATGTTTTACATTAAGGAGCAAACACCAATCCACTCACTCTGTGGATGAGATTGGACTTGACCTTCTGAATATTCTGATACGCTGCGCCGCGTCAATTCGTACATGAGGCTTTCAAAAATAGATTGAAGAATGGCGTGAGCGCAATGTTTGGACTTGTTGACCGGGGCTCCAAGACTCAAGTTCTCAATCTTCGTTCAAAGCCCCTAGTCCATACTGACTCCATGAACCTTTCACTCCCAAGACCAAGTTGAGGCTTGTCAACTTTCTCTAACTTAGGCAGAAATTGCAGCAGCCTGAGACTTCAGGTTGTCTCATGAAAGAGCAGGGGAGCATCGTAACTTTGCGAAAAGGAGAAGTCTCGTCGAGCGAACATGTGACCAATACCAAGCAACTTTTCTGAAAAAAAGTTGAAATTGCAAGACTCGAGAATTCAACGAAAGTTTCGCCTTTGGTTGAAAGAACCTTCGGTGTCTTAGCTAACTCAAACAAGGGTCTTGCGGGCCGAAGGAAGTTGGCGATCTCTTGGCATCGGATTTTCCCTGTTCAGCATTTCTTGGCACTTTGTCGGAATGGACCGAGCTTGATTGACAGAATCGCAGGCAATCACCACGGGCATCCATCACCCTTTTCAACAAGTCAAGTTCTAGTTGAAGTCTTTCGTCCCGATGAAGCAAAATGATTGTTGCTAAATACGAAGTTCAAAACCACATTGGACAGAACGCAAGCGTTTCACCACTGAAGTGGGAGAATGTCGACGCGTATAGACTCCATACATGTTCTATTTCTAATTTGGCCTCATAGATGCAAAACGAACGCTCGCTATGTACTAATGTAACCTTCAGACCCCTCGGTCATTACAGGTCTCTGAATGCTACGCAAAGATTGTGGCCTCTTCCCACCCTTGTATGCTCTGTGGGCTACTTGAAAAGGACTCATGTTGCCGTTCAAAAGGCGACATGTCCGGAACGTATTCACACCCGAGGACCTCTTCGTGAACATACAAGGCATCCTCGAGTGTTCTCATGAAGAATCTCACTTTGAAGTTGCCACCCATGTCACCCCCAGTGATAGAACTGTCCCAAAGCGTGCTCTTCTCAGGGACAAAGTGTCTGATTCTCACTTCGTCGCGAGGGAGCCCAAGACATGATTCCGGTCCTGTGTACTGGAGAACGCCAAATGAGTCCAGGCCCACGTTATGCTCTAGCTCGATGAGCCGTCGGGCGATGCAAAACAGCTCGCCCTTATCCCACACCGCTTCTCGGGGCGATCCAAGTGTTGATAGTAGCCGAAGTGCCTCAAGGCGTACATCCAGCGCACGGCATTTCGTCGCGATGAAGAATAATGACGGCGTGAACCCTGCTTCGAATAGGAAATGTGTGGGTTGGCAGTTGACTTGCGACTCTGCAAATTTGGTCGTTTGTTCAGTGATGCAGCGAAACCGTTCCAGGTGTTGGTCGAATCCCGCTTCGTTTGCTGAAAAGGCCATGTCGGTCCAGATATGAGATAACTCGTATTTTAGTAGCGCGTGAACCCTTGGGCCGCCTCTGATTCGGGTGCTTGGGGACTTTGACCTCACGTCTAAGTCCTCCCATAACCAGCGCCATTGGTTTAGTGATGATTGGATATTTCGTTGGCGCTCGAGTAATTCCCTCAGCGGCGTCTGTTGTCGCAACGCGCCCACCCTATATTCGTCTCCAAGCCGTATAAGCTGTATCGTTTGGTTATAGAGGTCGTCGATAGTGGCTTGTGCGTGTGCAAAACTGTCGAAAGAAGCTGGTACCGGACACCTGCAAACCATTGCACCGGCATTGTTCAAGAATGCGGTTCCCGGGAAAGATGGAAGCATGTTCAGCCGTCGAAACACCGGTAGTAAGTGATCCCGTACAACCGGTTTTGAGCTCGAGCTTTCCAACATTGCAAGTCCGTGATTGCAATGTCTAACAGCAGCTTCCTTATTAGACTGTAACAGCTCGATGCAGACAAACAATAAACAAACCACCAACACTAGCCCGTTGTTGTCGTTTTGAACCGACTTCAGTTCGTAAATCGCGGCGTTGTAGTGGCTGAGTGCCACACCGTCCAGATGGGTATTAGTGCCGCCATCTATGTTGCCGTACAATAAGCCGATGGCGATAACCGAGTATTTAACAGCCGGCTCGCGGTTCACAAACTGCACGACCAGATGGGTCCAGAAATAAGGGTCAGTCGGACCGGCGATGAAGGGTGCGACATGCTCGCAGTAGTACTGTAATGCCCTGGCTTCTTCACCGTTGGTAGATGAGTCGATCTGGAGTGTTTGAGGTCGTTGCCATCGAAGCACTGATGCCGGTTCAACGGCATATCCGTCACATTTTCGACCTGTGCTGGTACACCGGTTGCAGACAGGCTTGCCCTCGTCACATTTGATCTTGCGTATCCTGCGTTCTTGTGATTAGCAGAGGCCACATCGGTATGTGGTCACTGGTCAGTTGACCGCGATACTACTCACTTGCAAGTCAAGCACCCGGTCCGAACCTTGCGACTTCCCTTCCTAGCCATTGGTTCAAGCCGTTTGTGGAGGTGCGCTAACGATTGTTGAGTCCGAACGAGCCTTTGGGGTCTGAAGTGTGAGCGATTGGTGACCTCGCAACCTCCTTTTGCCTTTCTGGGCTGTGCGCGAAGAACAAGTGGAATCTGCACGATTACGATTCTCCAAGTTCCTCGATGTCTAGATATAAAAATGACAGCCGGAGATTGCGGTATCGCCAGAACGTCTGGAGCACTCCGGAGCGGTGTCTACGCTGGTTCGCCCATCTCAGCCAATCCGAATCGTAGCTCAGCATTCGCCTAGGAAAACATCAGCGCAGCCCTGTCGTTCATGTGGAGGGCATTTTGCAGAACACCACCCTCCGCCCGCATAAGCCCTCCAAAGGGGCAGAGACATTCCGTAGGGGGCGGTGGGGTTGACAGGGGATATATCCGATGGAGCCAATCAGTCTTGCTTCCATTGGCGGGGCCGTCGCATTTCTGGAGGCAGGTTTCCTCGAAGTGCATACACTAGCTCGCCACGATCAACTCTTGGGTGGTACTCGATCTTAGATACCTGACTTAGAGTTAGCGGCGCCACAGAAATGAGGGCGGTCAGTGGCTGAATAGACAATGTTTACCGTTGGACATCACGTATTGGGCCGCATACAACCAACTGAATGAGACGACCGTAGGCACATGTCCGTAGGCCAAGGAGTTAAAGAACCTGGTAGAAGACCGATTCCGCTTGATAACCCATACACGCGCATTTTTGCGTTGTAAGGTCCACTCGGTCCATATCACCAATGCTGCTTTTCCACCTGTCACGACGCCAAGATTCTGAACGCCACTCACCTTGCAGTGAGATAACACACTCTGTGGTCCATACCACCCGACTTGTACCCTGTCGATGAAGGAACCCAAGCGCCTACATGTACCAACGACCTTAAGCCACATGGTGTGCAGAGCCTACTACGTAGATGGCGCGCCCAATGAAGCAAAAATGCACGGCAGGCTGGCAAGAAATTCCATCATCCGATGTGACGGGTCCATCAACAGTGCAATCCCTACCGGGCTGGACCTCATGCGCGTGTTCCACTGTCAGCCGTTAAACCATGCAACCTCGGCACCTCCATCGGGATCTCAGCCACTCGCATTCAACTGATCAGCCCCTTCCTTCTCGCTAATTCGTAGAAATAAACGCAGTCTGCACAGCACCTCGACAAACCGGGCCCAATGCGGACTCCGCAGGTCACGGAATTGATTTTAGGCAGCTTCGACATGCCATGGAAGTCTGGTAGAATCCAGAATCCCATCCCGTGACTGCTAGGGCTGGCCAGTAGGGTGGTCTTGTCAGATCCGTAATACAATCTAAATAAATCTTGCATATTAGTAAGGTTACTGACCATGCTTTTCTGTTCAAAACCGCATGATATTCTTCGCTCTCGCTTTGTTGCAGTCAGGGCAGCCCCTCCCTGGTTGTGTCGGTTCAACGTCCTTTTGGGAGGTACGACCGACAAAAGGACCGGGCATCACAACCGAGTTCCTCTGAGGTCAAGTGTGCAGCTACATTTGTAGGTAGAGCATCGGAAGTCGGGCAACAACTGCGAAATGATCGTCATTTGGAGTATTTGCGCGCATGCTCAAGACTTCTAGAACCTTTGGGGGCCATACCTACCCAAGACAAGAATTTTGAAAAGCCCTTCAACAGTGTGTTGTCCAATCATCGGGCTATCCGACCCTCATCGGTTTAGTTGCTTTAGAATGTCAGACAGTGCACACCAACCTTAGCCGCAAATCGCTTAAAGATGGGCGCGTCATTGCTACATGCGCAGGGCACTGGTGCCGAAGCCGAAGCTGGCAGCCTTAAAGTCCTCCCAGGGCTGAAACAAGTTCAGTATTCTTATCGGCCGTTCAATCATAGCTCGGCCGAGATGTCCACAGCCCGTATGGTGTGGCGACAAAGGACGAGAAGGTGTGGGACGCAGGATGTCTCCCCAGTTTCATCCCGTTGGAAGTCCACAGGTCCGTAGGAGGAATCTGCCCTGTGAAATGTTGACCGCAGCGACCAAGCACCCTTAACCTGAAGTCAACCTTGCCGCATATAACCTTGTCTCGCTTGCGGATTCAATGACTTGTCGTGTGGTAAGAGCCTTATTCTTCTTCCGAGCAAGGAAACCAATGGCGTCACCGCCCGAGTCCTATGGGCCTACGGCTTCCACACCCGGAGGAGTACGAATACCGCCGAATTCCTGTAGCGCTATGCGTAGGGCTGTCCCGCATCCTCCGCATCCTTGACTAGGGCCCTGTATTCTACCAAGGTAAGTTGGAAGAGTGGCTTCAAGGATCATGTCACTGCACAACAGCAAATGACAAGGGATCCGGCAAGACTTGATTGGTCGTCTTTACGGATTCCATTCCTTCAAGTGTGTTCATAGGCGCCATTGGGTGGCTTCGCAGCCCCCATCGCACACACCAACCCTCCACCAAGCCCAAACCGTCAAGCAAGGGCAGTAATCAACCGCGCCACGTTTACTCACGAACTATTGGTCTTTCGTTAACAAGACATCAGCCTCAGTAAACCTCCCGTGTTGGCGCTTTGTCATCTCATGTAAAGTTGCGGTTTCTGTAAATTTGTTGTCAAAATTCTTATCACAATTAACTTTATTTGGGTAGCGCTTAACTACGAGCGGTGAAAGGTAGTACAGGCAGGCTTCCATCAGAACCCATTTTCAGGAGACGATGCTGACGTGAGGCGGAGAATCTGCTCCTGCACGGTGGGCTGGGCGTACGTCTGTTCCTGTCGCCGTTGCATAAGAAACAAATTCACAAAATCGGCCTACGTTGTTGGCAAATATGTAGAGACATCAATATCGGCGCATTATCACATCAACGTGTGGTGGCTGAATTCCTATGACCGGCAGCACCGGCCTCAGTGACGCCAGGCCCCACTCTTCGGCCCCGGTCCGGGTTCGCCGGATGACTAAAGGCCCCGGTGTCCGGGCGCAATGACATAAGCCCCGGTCAGTGGAAGCCTAGCCATTTCCCCTCAACTTGATCACCACCTTACCGACTCTCCATGAGCCACCAACTGAGCTCTACTGCAAGCCGCCCAATGGCTCCTAGCAATCTTAGACTCGAGCCAGCAACCGTGAAAGATGTCCCGGCGCTGACTCAAGTCTGGTTCGCCGCTTTCACAGACCCCGAGCTGAGGCGCCTGTGGCCGGATACGCCAGGCGTGCGCAAGTGGTGGGACGATGCAAACCATCACGATATCCTCAACAAACCTTTCCAGCGCTATATCAAAGTGATTGATCCAGAAAACTTGGACGCCAATGGACGACCGCGAATAGCTGCCTACGCGAAATGGGACCTGTCCATGCCGGAGGATCGTGGTCGGCGATATCCACCTTGGGCTGACGACATGCCCGGCGAGGTCTGCGACATCTTTTTCCAGAGAGAAGAAAACGAAAGGCGCCGTGTTATGGGAAATGAGAAACATTACTGTGTGTAATCTTTGCTGGAAGAATTGTTGCGCCTTCACCCATCTGATGGTCTTCCTAGATTTGGACACCGTCGCAACACACCCGAACTATCAGAGACGTGGCTGCGGCTCCATGCTAGTTCAATGGGGCTGTAAGCTTGCAGATGAAAACGGCGTTGGAGCCTATGTAGATGCGAGTAAAGACGGCGCACCGTTGTATGAGAAATGTGGCTTTGTGGATGAGAGCGAGCCTGGCTCGGGCGACATCGCATCCATGGCTCGACGTCAAAAGACCATGGGCGATCAGCGTGGTCATTAACAGCCGTTCAAGAGTGCCATCAGGATTGGAATGATTGCCTTTGGTTGAAGTACCGAACCACGCTCTAGTCGCACCGGGGGAGCACGAAACCAACCATCTCTTGGCTATCGGGCTTTCACTGCGATAAGCCCGTAGTTTAGTTGCAGCATTGCAATAAACAGGAAACAAACGTGTCATTTGGAGGCTTCTTCCGCTGGCTTTGTTTCCCTTTGGTGGTCTAAGTCTTCCATAGAACAGAGACGCCAAAAGCAATACCTCGATGTACTTGGTCAACACAGCTAGAAATATTGAGGTTCATGGATATTCGCGATACGCTCTTTTATCAGCTGCCCGCCAAGGCAGACGAAAACCAAAACTCTCTAGCCGGAACAAATGGCCGATACGTGGCACGGATAAGCGAATATGGCCGCCAAATGGCGTTCGACGTGGCCTATGTGATGGGGTCTCACTGGCGAATGATCTATGTCCATGGCGCTCACTTCACGTACTGTTGGGCCGTCGAACGGCCGCGACCAGCATATTTACAGCCTTCCACTGGTGCCAAGAAAAATCACACATCATGGAGCGGGGTCATTGGCTGTGCTCGCCTCGCATTGGTGCCCGCTATCATCCAACTGCTTATGACTGTGTGGCAGCAGATAAACCCGAGGACTACGCAACCGAAGAGATTAGGGCTAGGATGCTCCTCACGTTTCCAACAAACACACATAATTGCGACCACTCAGACTTCATCGGAGGTTGATGCATTCCTACGGTTACTCTCACAATGGATCGTCCTAAACAGCTTTCGAATCCTACGGAATATTCCGTAGGCTTCATCACTGCGCTTGCCAGCGAACTCACGGCTGTAGAGGCGATGCTCGACGAAGAACACGGGAGGCCGTTGAACTTCGCCCAGCATGGAAGAGACGACAATTACTACACTTAGGGCCGCATAGGTGTTCATAAAGTTGTCCTAGCCTCATTGCCCGAGGGAAGATACGGTCTTGTTTCTGCAGCGACTACCGCGTCCAGTCTCCTTAGCTCTTTGCCGCATCTCCGGATAGGTCTTATGGTCGGCATTGGCGCTGGGATCCCCAAGCTCCAGAAGAATATCGATATACGTCTTGGAGACGTTGTTGTTGGTTAGCCTACTGAACAAAGCTCGGGGGTCTTTCAGTACGACTTAGGAAAGAGGCGACAAGACGGTACTTTCCAGCACGTCGGGTCTCTTGCTCCACCTCCCACAGTCCTTCTCACGGGGTTAAAAAAGCTCAAAGCTAAGCGGCGTCGGAAAGGCTCCGAACTTCCCTATATTCTCGAAGACATGCTTCGTCGCTCCCCGAGATTAGCAGTGCCAGATGATGATGACCCTGCTTTTGTATACCAAGGCGCGCATAACGACCGGCTCTTCAAATCCTCTGCTCCACACGTGGAGATGGCAGCGGAGACCAATACGGCTGCAGGACCAAATAAATCTATCTGGACTCCGTCGATGGGGAACAGAACTGCCGACGAAGCCGGAATGGAAACTGACAGTTGCGATTTCTGTGACCGTGCAGGCGAAGTCACCCGAAAAGAACGACGCTCCACCGACCCGGTGGTTCACTATGGGATAATCGCTTCAGGGAATTCGGTCATGAAGAACAGCTTCTGCCGCGATGAAATATCAAGGCAAATCGACGAGAGGTGCATCTGTCTTGAGATGGAAGCAGCCGGACTGATGAACACTTTCCCCTGCCTAGTGATCCGAGGCATTTGCGACTACGCAGACAGCCACAAGAATAATCAATGGCAAAACTACGCAGCAGCAACAGCAGCTGCGTTCTCAAAAGAGCTTCTTCAGGCAATCGACGCTGTGGATGTCTCGAAGTCTCCAAACATGAAACAGATTGTTGATGAAAGTTAGTGAACATCATTTCATCAGGAAGATGCTGCGTGTCTTACATGTGACATAGTGCGGGACAATATATCGCAGCTTGCGTCAGACGCCAAAGAAGCTGTCGGGATAACTTCCCTTGCGCAGGGTGGTCGCACCAATAGTAGCGGTCTACTGTAGTGCGGGTAATATCGTGATGTCTATTCAGAAAGGAAAGTTGGTGGTTACGGCGGTCAAGTGGGTAGAAGTCGGCGTCAGATCCCTGCCACCCTATTGGTCCAATGGCAGGGCTGTGGGTCTATACCGCGCCGACGTTTTACCGACCGGGTCGGCGACGGCTGTCGCCGACTGGGCTTCCAACAGAAGCAAATCAAGGTGTTCAACAACTGAACAACAACAAACTTTTACAGGACATCATGAGTTGGCTTTCTCCGTGCTATTTGTGGGAAACCCACAACTCTACTTTGGAAAATCGCCAAGATGGCACGGGGAAATGGTTTCTTGAGAGCAACACTTATGCATCCTGGAAGGAAAACTCGAAATATTCTATTTGGATTCACGGCAAGCCCGGCTGCGGCAAAACCACTGTTTGTTCAACAATCATCGACGACGTAATACATGGCTCAATGCACCCAAGCTGCCTGCTCGTCTTCCTTTATTTTGCCGCTACTGACAATCGCCGACAGTCGCTTGATGGTGCAATCAGATCACTCATAGGTCAATTGTGCAGCCAAAGCGAGGACTCCAGGACAGAATTGAAGGCGCTGTTCTCCAGTCACGGAAACGGCGCAAGGCAACCTAGCACACGATCTCTTTGCCAGGCTTTTGAGAGTATGGTTCAATGCACTGGAGAAATTTGGATGGTGCTTGATGCACTTGATGAATGCGAGACAGGGAAGGGCCTAAGAAGTCAAGGGGTAATGCCTTGGGTAAAAGAGTTACTTGAATCCCCACTATCCATCCGTCTCCTTCTCACATGCCGTGGGGAACACAAGACTCGGCTCTACTTGGAGGGTTCCACCAGCAGTCGAATGACTTTAGGTGATGAGCTGGTTGGAGAAGATATACGTGCGTATGTGCACGAAACACTCAGTACGCGCGAAACCTTCGAACGATGGCGTCGGAAGGGTTATGAGAGTATTCAACGAGAGGTCGAGGAGAATTTGGTGGCAAAGGCCAACGGCGTGTAAGGCGGGCCCCATCTATACTTTGATCTGTGATAAGGTACTGACACGAAAGTGTAGTTTTCGATGGGTTGCTTTGCAGCTTGACTCTCTCCAACACTGCCAGGACCCCGCTACTCTACGCAGAGAGCTGAATGCTCTGCCGGATGATTTAGCGAATACGTATGCAGCCATTCTGAGGAAAATTCCAAAACGCTCAGAAGAACAGTCCATACGACTCTTGCAATTTCTTGCCTTTTCTGAGCGACCACTTCGAGTCAAAGAGGTTGTTGATCTACTAGCGGTAGATCTGAAAGAGAAGCCTATGTTCAACCCTAACAACAGAATGCCAATACCGGAGGAGATCGCGGGATACTGCTCCGGCTTGGTAGTCATCGGATCAGCGCTGCCGCAAGTGCAATCAAGTCAATTTTGCCCCCCATACTTGTCAACTTGGTGATCTTTTTCCTAGGCTTTGATTATTGGCTAACTCGCAAGTATGGCAAGTCAAACACTATGGTAAACGACGTCATCCCTACTTCCTAATCGGGTAATAAGTAAACAAAGTCATGATGCCCCTAGTAGCCCGAAGTGATTCTGAGGTATTATAACCCCCCTCTTCAGCCAGTTCTTGCTCAGTTAGAGGGTCTCTATAGTATCTAGTATCATCGAGAGCCTCTGCGACGAGAGGCTTAACTTGGCAGTACTAAAAGCCCTCTCGCAGTCAGCCGCTATCGCTAGCACTGCGAAGACATCAATAGTAAGCCGGGAGAGCTCCAGGAAGGTCTCCGCGTGGTCCATCCACCACCACACCAGGTCGGAAGTGGTCTCTAGAGACTAACGGAGGTAGAGATCGAGCTCATCTGTCCGGGGCGGCGTCTAACAGCAGCAGCTGTTAACCTATTACCAGTAGTAAACATCCTCCACGTCTCCAGCGCTAGGATCAACAGGAAGCATGCCAGCCTGCCAGCTTGGCGGCAAGATCTCACCAGGCTAACGATACCACCAGTTAAAGTACTCTGTGAGGGTACTCAGAGCTTTCTCAATCTATTCCTTCTGGTGATCCTCACTCCATACATCTCTTAGGTATAAGATACTATATAATAGGTGCAGAATGATTACACTAGAGAACAGTAGCAACTCTCCAAGAAGCTCATAGTAGTTAAAGAGCTTCTGCTACGCCTGCTCAACGCTGCTGTAGAGGAAGGTCTGCCACTCCTCGTTAAGAGTCTCAAATTATGAGGCTGATCGCAAGGATGGCGATGCCCAGTCCTTCTATATATAGGTGGGTAGGGCTTAGATGTTATGCTGACGGCGTTAGGCCCAGCCAGCACGCTTTTGAGATGGCTGCGACGGCTAGGAGGCATCCTCGTTGTTATTATCAACCCTGGGGTTAATACTGGCGTTATAGTACATCTTCTAGTCGACAAGATACGAGAGAAGGTATTCAATACCTATCGTGACCTCCTAGAGTTAGCTATACCCGTCATCAACACCCTAGCCCTCACACCGCTTCGTCTAGCGATAGAAGGGCTTAAGGATTATCAAGATCTCAGCAAGGACCTTCCAATCATCAGCAGAGAGTAGGTCTGACTCTGGTATATGCTGCTTAACGTTATCGTCGTCGTTATTAACCAATAGGAAGGCCTGAATCTCTGCCTTCTTCTTCACAGCCCTCTCAATCATCAGATATATGCTATTCCAGCAGGTGTTATTATTCAGTATAAGCTGGGCCTCTCAGCGCAACTCCAATCTGTTGCGGAGAAGCCCACACAAACTTAACAATATTCCAGAGCCAGCCAACAGGCCTAAGACGCCGCCACGCCTTCAGATCCTTATCATGCTGCTCTATAAGCTGGTAGTAATCCAATTCAGCCTCAAGAGTCCCCCAGTCCTCGCCAAATAAGAAGGCCCAGGCCGCAAGATTGAGGATATAGCCGTAGCACTACATACACTAGGCCTAGACGTCTATCTCTATTATCTCTAGGTCGATCTACTAGTAGAAAGTCTAGAAGCAAGTATCGTTATTCGTAGCATTATCAGCAACCATTACTCCGATGTAGTCCCAAATCTAGTACTAGTCGATAACGCTAATGAGGGTCTCCGCAAGGCTTTTGCCGCTGTGGTTTCCATGATGCTGAGGGAAGGCTAGAAGACGTGACTATAGGGTACCCTTATCATCAACAAAGTGACCAGTAACTGCTATAAAGGCGTAAATATTAGGTGAGGACCATAGATCGAATGATAGATATATCTTTAACGTTGCTAAGTGGAGTTCAGCCGTCACAAGAGCCTCGCTACGTTAAAAGAAGTCTCAGAGCTAGTCCTAGATAGAGCTCCAGCCCCATAGGACCTCGCCGGCGACCTCTATACTATAGTACTGAAAGATCTGCTGGAGGAAGACATTCTCAAAGTGGGTAAACAGCAGATCAGCAGAGACAACGGAGGTAACGCAGAGATATTTGAGGGTTATGATCTTGGCCTTCGGGACGTTAGTATTAGCAAGGCGAAGTCTCTTATACGGAGATGGCGTTAATGCTAGAGGCGAGGGGGCAAGAGTAGCGCTATCAGAGTCCTTATCTAATAGAGGAGAGATCCTGCAGATATTATAGCTACTTCAGCTTCATTAGAGTATGATTTATATGGTCCAAAAGCTTGAAGTAATATACCAAAGTAAGTGCTCTTACCCAGCAGTAGTAGCAAGAGCGCCGAACAGCCGTGGGGCTCCTTTTGCATCGCATCGCTGGCAACTCCAGAAGGAGGCGCCAGCCCAGCCCTGTATAACCTCAACGAGGAAGTGGCCATAGTGCCAAATCCAGCTCGATCGACCCCTGCCTCGCCTCCGCGATAACTGCTCTTCAACCACATACCTCCAGTTACCCACTACGATACGAGGTAGGTCGTCAATCATAGGATTCAGAGGAACGCCGGCAGTGAGGGCAGCCGCAACTTAGGTCGAGATTCAGGCGTAAGGGGCGCCCAAAACCGCATACGCGTTGGCGGCAGACGAGGAGGCAGTGGCAGTAGTCGACATTATAAGAAGTATAAGTGTATAGGTGTAAATGATGAGGAAGATGTGGGATGATGAATATCTTTCGTAAAAGAAGGCCGATCGTAATACTCTTTATACTATTCGAACCGCCGTGATAACTTCTACCCCCTCAGAAAGTTTTAAAGGGATTACGCAAAGTCTAGTATTTTGAGGGCAGTTCGTAGAGTATCAATTAGATATAGAGACATTATAATATTATCAATAGTATTATATTTCAGTGACTACATATACCAGAAAAAATGGGGCATCGACCGATCTACAGCCTCCTATTAGTCAGATCTATTTATAAATAAGACATTAAGTCTAACAATTCAATCGAGGGGTGATAAATTGCTTACTTGGGTGGTGGCGATGGCGTCAACTTGGCCGATTGGCTTGCATTACTTGCCAAGTGACTTGCACTTGCGGCAGCGCTGCATCGGATATGCAGATGACGACCAGAGATACATGGAGATCCAACTCGCACATGCCACCGTGAAAGAATACCTCATTTCTGATCGGTTGTCACAAGATGTTTCGCCTCACTTTGCGAAATCGTTAGCGAACGCTGCTACCTCGATTGCAGAAGTGTGTCTTGCATACTTGGCAGATGTGAAAGTCGCCTTACCTACAAATATCGAGGACGAAAGCTCAGACGGCCTGAAGCCATCACGACACGACCACAAGTACTATCAGGGGCTTGAAATACATGTTAACATCAGATGGAGATACCCGTTTGCACAATATGCTGCAGAACACTGGACGAAACACGCTTTTTACGCCGATCCCTCGCGAGTCGACAACCTATTCGAGAAGTTCGTCGACTGTGAGATTTTCCATGAACTTTACGGAATCTCTTCCACAAGTTTTTCAGCGCTATACCTCATGGTTACACGAGGACTGACCTGGGCGGTCGAATCACTGCTGGAGAAACAGGCTGTCTTCATTGACACCCAAAAACACCAAAGAGAACCTACTCTACTTGAATCACTACTGAAGAGAAGTCCTGCCCTCATTGATATCCAGAATCATCGGAGCCTCCTTGCGGAAGCTATACGAGGATACCATGATGACATTTTCTACCTCTTGTTGGATAGAGGTGCCGAGGTAGATAGAGCTGCCGTTATATGTGCATCAGCTCGAGGGGGGATAGAGCTTATTGAACTCCTGATTGGCAAAGTTACTGACACTAGGTCATGGTGCGACGATGCGGCCGAGTTTGCCTGTGAAGAAGGACATTTGGAGATCCTACAAATGATTCTTAAGAAGTGCGAAGAGACTAATACTACGTGTCGGATTACGGGCGAAGGCTTAAGCAAAGCATTTGAACGCGGCCATATCTCTGTGGTCAGGACGCTTCTCGATAAGCCTCCGTACAAAAGCTTTTACACCCAGTGTTTGATGTCTGCGTCTCTTCATGGCCTTTACCAATTAGTAAAGGTTATTCTTGCAGAAGATACAGCTGCCAACGCTGTTACCAACGAGGTTATCTGCAGGGCAACTAAGAAGGGTGACATCGGAATTGTCAAGCTGCTTCTGAATCATGGGACAGTGACTGAAGAACCAGTCTTTCTCGCAGCCCATAAGGGCCACAAAGAAATTCTGCAGTTACTCCTTGAACATGGTGGAAACCCCAACGCGCGCGAACGCAGTGGCGGCAACACTGCTCTTCAGACTGCATGCTACCACGGACATAAGGACATTGTTGAAATACTCCTTGGGCTTGGTGCAACTGATAAGGTTCCGATTGGTATCTTTGGAACCGCATTTCAGAGTTCTGTAAGGGGTGGTAATTTAGAGATCGCAGAACTGCTGATGGATCGTGGTGAGGCAAGGAGCGGGTTTGACATCAAAGGTGTGTCAGAACAGAGGCTTCTCGAGGGTCCACTCAAAAGACTGAAAGGAAGAAAGAAAAGGGAGCAGTGAGGTAGCATATCAATGCTGTGAAATTTTGGGCATAAAGATAGGATGAATTTCAAGGAGTACGATTGAGTACTATCAAGTAAACTGAGGCCGCTGGAATCGCCAGAAATCAAAATTTTCAGAAACCTCACAGCTGCACAACCTCGCAACCTAAGACCCTTTCAAAAGATTCCAAATTTGCTAGCCGTTTTTGTAATTATATACCATAATGTTGAGAAACTTTCATAGTCCTCCCTGTAAGAGGTTGCACAAGAGGTAAATCCAGTAAGAGTGATTGTGCACGATAACATGAGTTTATATCTTAGTAATTTAAGGTTCGGCGGTTGCTACGCAGCGCGAGACCCAGGAAGAATTGAATTGAAGATAGGGACATATGATCTGGAGATCTACAATGTTACTACCGACCCAGACAGACATAGGGTTAGTAAGAGGCAAGACAACATCTTGCAGAGCAACATTGTATCTAGGTTCGGAAATTCACGCGCATAAGACATTCATCACTAAAGACCACAATATTAACTTACCTAGGTAGAATGAGATAGTGTGTTAATGACGCTTTCAATAAAGGGGAGTAGCTACCTATGTAAGTCATGACCTGTCGAAGAATTTGACTGACTTATGAATGAATTCGTGATGAACTCCAAGAAGCATTCATACGACTTGAAATGGCAGGGATACGGCAGGAACCAGGTTTTTCCCAAACCACCCAATTCAGGCTTCTTCAAGCCCTCTAATTTGCCAAACCCGCCCGAACTGTGGGTGACCCTTGCTTCAAACTGGTTTAGAGCGACCCCGCATCCCGAGCACGTCAGTTCCCTCCCGGTGGAGAAACTGGGGACGCCTGACCATATTACCCTCGGTCTGTTCCGGGCTCCGCGTCCCGTGCGGCCTGGCTTGGTGATGAGATGCGGTCCTGCCTCCCCGCTCATCGCCTGAAGAATTGCCTTGTCTGACTCTTCTTTCAATCCACAACATCGGACCGCCGAGCAGAAGAGACGAGATGCCGAGCCCGGAGCCGGGCGCCGATGCGACGTGGCCGCCCAGGCCGCGCTGTCTTACATGTAAACGCCGAAAGGTAAGCTTGAAGACACACCCCGTACAAATCTGAACATCGACTGAAGCGTTCTCCAGGTCAAATGCACTGGAGGTCCTGAGCCGTGCGAGAACTGTCGGCGTCTACGACTCGGCTGCACCTTCAACTACCCTGAGTCGGCCGTCTCCTCAGAGCCCGGGGATCCCCACAACTTACTGGCACCCACGGAGACCCTCACCGAGGCCGGGACCAGACGCCGGCGCATCGCCAACGCATGCGCCGAGTGTCGCGCCCAGAAGGCAAAGTGCTCCGGTCACCGCCCGCAGTGCTTCCACTGCAACCGGCGGAATCTCACCTGCGTGTACCCCTCGTCACCGGCGCGGCGAAAAAGCCGGCAGACGAATGGCCAGCCGCAGCAGTCTGCGTCCCCGGAATCATCCAGCACATGTACCCTCAGCCAAGGAGCTTCATATGAAGCTGAGTCGACGCTACAGCAGTACATGAAGACCCCGTCACTCAATACGTCTCTTGAGCAGACGCTACTGAGCACAGATGTCATCCGTCAACATCTAGAAGTCTTCTTCGACCACGTCTACCCCTTGGGATACGACTTCTTCCACAGGCCGTCAATGATGGAAGAGTTCTACGCTGGGAAGCTTCCTCCAATACTGTGCACCTCCGTCTGTGCCGCGGCGGCAATCTTCGTCTCACGGTCCCGTGAGTCGCGAGTACTCTCCATCCAGTGGGCCAAAGACGTTGACGGTTACATCTTCGCCAACCTGAACGTCTTCAAGGTTCTCAACATCCAGCTCATGGCTCTGTCAAAGTTCCAGAACTTCGCGTACAGGCAGTTTGGCAAGGTGTGGCTCCTGATCAGCACCGCGGCTAGGTTATGCGTGTCGTTCCAGCTGAATGACGAAAGGCCGCTGCCGCCAGACGCCGACACATCGACCGTCATCCGACGAGAGTGTGAGTGAAGGCTGGTATGGCACGTCTGGTGGATGGACAAGGGGCTCTCTGCTGGTTTTGATGAGTTCACCTGTTTGCCGAACCGCTGGATGAGAACGCCACTGCCGAACGCTGAGCATACGTTCCGCCATGGGTTGCTGAAGCAAACGAGCAGGCTTAGCGATGGAGTTGAGGCGCTTGCTGCTCATGACGCCGGAGCTAGAGCCTATGTCATGATTCTATTCAGCCTCCGATGCGAGGTTCTTAGGTATGACTGTGTCAATTTGAATCATAATCCTCAAGCATACAAATACCCTAACGCACCACAGGTCAACAAAAGCAATCGTTCTCGAAAGCCGCTCCGACTCCTCCCCCGCCGCAGTCGCCAAGGCCCTCACAACCCTCAAATCCCTTCAGTCCCAACTCTCAAACTTCCTCGCCCACATGCCCTCGCACATCCAGCCCAGCGAACTCAACATGTTCTCCCACTCGACGACCCCCGAGTTTTCCGCCTACATCACCCTGAACTCGTGGTACCTCCAGACCTGCTGCGACCTCTACCGCACCTGCCTCCCCGGCCACGCCCGCGAGTCCGCAGCGCCGGCCTTCACATCCAAAGCGCCCCCGGAATTCGTATCAACATGGCGCGCCCTCGCCGTCTCACACGCCCTCCGCATGGCTCGTCTGTGGGAGCATCTCCAAGCGCTACGCTCCAAAGGCGCGCTGCATTCCAAGCAGACGCGGCTCCCCATTGGGTTGGGGTACGGCAACATGGTTCATCAATGCACCAAGACGCTTCTCACGGCTCGGCGGTACAGCTTATACGACAAGCTGGTGGACCCCATTACAGAAATACCAGTCACTCTCGACGATGACACAGTCGAGGCATTATGCAAAAGTAATCTCGCCTTACTCGACGACATGTCCAACATCGCACCCATCATCGCCGTCCTCCAACAAGACGTCAAAAGGATGATCGAGACAGAGACCAAAAACCAGCACATCGCACCCGAAAGCCCAGAGGAAGCAGCCCCAATCAGCAGCGAGGTCCAGCGCAACACGCTGCTGAGCAGGTACCACCCCCTCTCCCAAAGTTTCGACGCCAACGCGAAGACGGTAGACGAAGTCGCGATCCAGCACTCCGACTCGCCGCAACTCTCAACACGGTCGCTACCAAATGGACAAGGAGACGTGCCCATGACGGATAGAGATCACTATCAGATGCACGCGCCCAGCGACATCTACCAGGCCTCGACGGCGCACCCGATAGGCCTCGGCCAAATCGACTCCAGCCTCGACGGGCCGATGACGTGGTCCGGCTTCGCGGAGAACCAGCTGGCGCAGGATTACTACGTTGCGCCGTCGCAGTTCGACATGAGCGGCGAACTGAGCTGGTTCCTGTCAAGCTACCTCGACCCGGATCCGGGCACGGGGGCCGGACGCGGAGGGGTCTCGACCGCTGGCTAGACTCCCGCGGTGCAACTCCCCTTTAAGCAGACCTCCTCCTTTTAAACTGCCGCCACAAACTCTTTCAAACGAGATATCCAAGCTTGAAAAGTCGAGTCCTCTGCAAGTGAGCACGCAAGACGGGGCCAAGATGGTGTTCACCCCCCAAAAGTGGACCCCCACCGCATCTCGCCGGATCTCGCTCGCAGCAATGAACCATCACCTCGCCCTTTACCCGCCGAGTTCCGCCACGCTATACCCCAGATGCGCGGTGTTGCCATCTCCACCGCGTAACTATTCAGGCATTAGCAAGCAAATCCTTGGTCTCAGTCCCTCGGATTCATCGTCACGACATGTTTCGACGACCACGCCGGACTACACCAGGGGTCTGGGATACGTTTCCCGCATGATCATGCCCGAGGCGTCTCTTCAAAGGATGTAACGAGTCAACGACATATAACCTCCCCAACCTCCGTCCCCTCACTCCTAACAAGTCGCCAACGAGACCCCTTCCCAACGTCACAAACTCCCCAATCCTCAAAAATGGGCCTCTCCTCGATAACACAGCACTTCAACGCCCGCCTCGCCGCCTCCGTGCTGCTCATCGCCCTCTCCCAGTTCAACTATGGCTTCGACAACCAGGCCTTCACCTCCACCCAGGCCATGGACGCCTTCGAGCGGCAGTTCGGCGAGTACGACCCCGCCACGAAAGCCTACGCGATCCCCACGTACTTCCTCTCGCTGCTCAACAGCCTCAACTACATCGGCTTCGCCGTCGGGCTGGTCGTCGGCAGCCTGACCAGCGCGCGCTTCGGGCGCCGCACGACCATGTTCGTGATGAGCGTCTACGCGTTGATCAGCGCGACGGTCGTGGTCACCTCGACGCGGAAAGAGCAGATTTTGGTGGGGCGGATATTGAACTGTAAGTGTACCCGTTTGTGCAACAGGTGGAAAGATTCTGGGGACGCTGACGAGCGGAAAGATGTCTATGTCGGGTTCGAGTTGTCCGTTGTCCCGGTGTACCAGTCTGAGATCGTGCCTGCGCCTGTGCGAGGCATGGTGGTTGGGACGTACCAACTGGCCATCGGTGTAAGTCAAAACCCAAGGATCCGAAGCAACACGATTCTGACATGGAAGCACAGCTCGGCGGCCTCGTCATCAACTCAATCTGCCGCGGCACCTCCCAGTTCCAAGACAGCCGCGCCTACAGAATCCCCTTCGGCCTCTTCTACGTCATCCCCACAATCGTAATCTGCTTGATCTGGTTCATCCCCGAGGTACCTTACCCTCCTCCCCTTCACCAACAACCTCCATGTAACTAAACCCATCTTCCCAAGTCTCCCCGCTGGCTCCTGCTCCGGGACCGCACCGAAGAAGCCAAGAATTCCCACCACGCCCTCCGCGCCGGCACCATGCCCGACGCCGCCATCGCCCTCGAGTTCGCCAAGATCCAGCAGTCCCTCGCCGACGAGCCCGAGCAGGGCCGCACCCGCGAGCTTTTCCAGGGCGTCAACCGCAAGCGCACCGCCATCGCCGTCGGCATGTCCTTCTTCCAGCAGGCCACCGGCCAGGCGTTCGCGAGCCAGTACGGCGCCGTCTGGGTCAAGTCGCTCGGCACGCTCAACCCGTTCGACGTCACCCTCGGCTCGTCCGCGCTGACGAGCGGCATGATCATCCTGTGCCTGTTCCTGACAGACCGGGTCGGACGACGGTATGACCTTTTCCCAGACACAAATTCCAAGAACTGCATAGCTGACGTTCTCCCATAGCAAAATCCTGCTCCTCGGCTCCTTCATCCAGGCCGCCGCCCTCTTCACCATGGCCGGCCTGGGCGTGCACACCCCGGTCCCGACCTCCTACAAATCCGGCATGGTCGGCATGCTCCTCCTCTTCGGCTCCGGCTTCGGCCTCGGCTGGGGCCCGCTAACCTACGTCGTCGTCACCGAGATCCCCGCCCTGCGCCTGCGCGACCGCTCCCAGCGCGCCTCGTCGCTCGTCAACATCTTCATGAACTTCCTCGTCAACTTCACGCTGCCGTACCTGCTCAACAAGCCGTACGCGGGCCTGCAGAGCAAGGTCGGCTTCATCTTTGGCAGCATCGCCGTGTGCTCCGCGCTGTTTGTGTTTCTGTGCGTGCCCGAGTGCAAGGGGCGCAGTCTGGAGGAGATTGACCGCATGTTCCACGAGGGCGTGCCCGTACGGCGGTTTGCGGAGCATCCCGAGTTTGAGGTGGAGGTGGCTGCGGCGAAGGGAGTGGAGGAGGAGGATGGGGTTGAGCAGCAGACCGTCACTGCGAAGTCGAGCTCAGTGGTGTGAGTGTCACGGGCTAGAGCCCGGCCGAGATCTCCGGCTTTGCCGGAGCAGTTACCGAGATCCGGCTCCGCCGGATCCACTATTCTGCTGTAGCACACCGCCTAGCCCCGGTCTGTATCACTACTACTAGGCGCCTATCCCTGTAAAGTCCTTTCCTCCTTCTTCAGCTTAGAATAGTCAATCGACGGCACCTCTACGTTGAACAAGCCTAGGGGCCGGCCCCTTACAGTGAGAAGCAGCACACTAGCATCAGAAACAGCCTGATGAGAGCTCATGAATGATGGTATTGAACATGGTGTTTGCTAAGCTAGATGAAAATACAGCCATATGCGTTGATCAAAGTATTTCATCGCCTAATCCATCTTGGCCACTTCAATACCACGCTATGAGGCTGAAATATGGCTTCCTAAATGGCAGCTAATATGACTAACGCGTGTCCTTTTCATCCAGCATCTCACTTGGCCGGACTAGGTGGTTCACGGTCGCTCATCTCAGGTGCGTCGTCATACGCGACAGACTGCCCTAACTGAGAGAGCGGGCGCGGCGCTTCATGTCGCATCTGAGAACCTGGGGAAGTTACACAACCCCGCCCTCAAAGTGGATACGCGGGGGTCACGAGGTGGTTGACCCCAGTTCTCTCAAAGATGCCGCCACTCCGGGGCAAATGCGGTGAGGAGACTGCATCCGAGTTCCGACATGTGTGTTCCGATGCCCTATCAACAGATCACCCATTTAGCCTAGTTAGATGTCCCCGATAGTTGATCACCAGCGGTGGTGGTGGCCTCAGGGCCCTTGCCGTCGCCGTTTCGATGGAGACCTCCATGGTGTGGCTTCAGCTGCTCGGAGCAAGGCCAAATTCACTTTTCTGTGATGGCACTCCATACTCATGCCCAATTCTCGGGGCTGATGCCAATGTTGCCCACGCTCCACCGGTCCAAATCCATGTTGCCGTCTTCGTCGCGCTCCTTCTCGTCGATGGGCCTCGCAAACTCGGTCAAGAACCGTAGCATCCAGCGGTCCATGCGGTAGCTCGTGTTCATGCTCTTGCGACACAGCTCGTGGAAAGTCTTGAGGCGGACAAAGCACACCTCGAGCCCAGGCCAGTACACCCGCAGGGCTACGAGGGTGTTGAAGTGGCGCTCCAGGGTTGCCCGCGCGTTGGCAATCTCGGCCTCGTCGGTCTCGAAAAGCAGCGTGTGGATAAAGATGGACGACGTGATGACGATGATGTGGCCCAGCATGTTGAACTTTGCGTCACAGCCAGGCGTGGTGTTGGCGAGGTCGATGATACGTGACATGGAGACGGCGTTCTCTTTACATTTCCGGGCAAATATTTGGGCAGTCGGGTTGGCGGGGAATCGCTGGACCTCATCCAAATATTGATAGAAAAGCAACTGGCTGTAGTGGTAGTGGCCCGTGTGCACGGCGATGAAGATACGGCCCAGGCCTTGGGCGGCAAAGGAATGAAGGTTGCCTGGCGTGTCGCGGAGATTTGGGGGAAGTTCAAGCTCCCAGGCCTCGAGTTCCTGCGCAAGGGTTGAGACAGTCTCGTCGATGTTCGTTACTGTGGAGTCTGATGTAAGGGACTTGATAGCGTCGTTGACCTTTAGGAGGATGCTGTTAAGCTTTATCATCTGGGCGATGAGCGAGTCTTCCCGGTTTGGCGACAAGATGAAGTCGAAGTGGTTGTTGTTCGCACGGGTCATGTTGAGGAAGGTTGACTCGTTCATCGGTAAGGGGACGTCCATTCGCCGTTCCATGAGACGGGGGAGGTTGACGCCAGTTGATGACCAGACATCGATCATGCAGAGCGACCAGTAGACTACGGGTATAAGCTGGCGAAACAGCCTCAATCTGTGTAGGGGTTACGGTACGTACCTCTGATATGAATCTCCCTCTGCAACGGGTCCGGCGTGGGCAGGTTTGGGAGGTCGAGATAGTTGGCTATCCTACATGCTGCTGAGTAGAAGACGCTTTCTGCGCCTGCCTCTCCCTCTACAATGGAATAGGCACCAAGCAAGACACATGCCTGGATGCTTGTGAGAGACACATCTCGAAGGTTGAGTAGCATGTTGCACTCGTTGGCAAAGAGCTCTCCCCTCGATATAGGTGCAATGCCATTGAAAATAGGATTTGAGGAGAACCTTGGGCAAGTTAGCAAAGATTCGCTGGAGTGAATTGTCTCGATCACGACATACCTTGCTGACAGGGCCATCATGCCATAGACAAGTGCCAGAGGAGCAGTCCCCTCGTGCAGATCCAGCATGAAGCTGGGCCGGTGGAAGAGGGAGTGGAGACAGTCGTGGATGTACTTGAAGTACAGCTCCACCAGCTCGAAGCATAGAGCCTTGTCGGAGACAGCAGCGACTGGAGTAATGCCCGGGGGGCTTGCGACGATGATCTCGGTGACAGTGGGCGTCGTCGGGGTCGCGATAGACAGCGGGCTGACGGGTACGGCTTTGGGCTGGATGATGGAGCCGGCGCGTGAACAGGCGATGTTCTGGGTTGCGCAGTAGGTGCACTGGCCGCCGCCGATGGGCACCTCGCACTTGCGCCGTCGAGCGCTGCCATGTCGTCGGTGAGCGATGCGATCATCTCCAGAGTCGGACAACCGGGAATGGGGGGAGGAGGAGAGAGAGAAGGATTCCCAGGGAGGATTCGGCTGACGACTTACCGACACGCCGAGCACGCTGTTGAGTATCTCATCGTCGGGGCTGGGCTGTGGTCGCAAGGGATAGACGGGGGAGAGTCGTGAGCAGGGACAGAGAGTCAGATCCTGATAGCGAGTGGATGGTCGAGTCTAGTCGCGTCCGTTGCGTCCTTGATATGTCTCTGGCCCGATGTGAAGTTCGCTTCTTGAGCAGCAACGGCGGTTCGAGTCGAAGTACGGAATAAGGCGATCAAAAACAGTAAGTCACACGCTCTTTCCCTAGCTCCTTCCTTCCTCTTTCCCTCCTACCCCCAGGTAGGTGCAGGCCAGGCCACTCCTGCAGCAGGCAAATTGGCACAGGTCCGGGACGACCTCTTTCCCCCGCTTTTCAACCCCCACTGGAGCGTCCCCAGTGGCTCGGCTAACGGTGGATGCCCCTCATATATGGGTCTTCTCCGCATGCCTGGGCCGAACGGAGGTTCCGTCTAGCCGGATCCGGTTAGCCCGCGAGTGGATCCCCGATGGATTTGCGGAGCGACGAGCCGAAGACTTTCTTCTGGCCGATGCCCCTTCACAGTCTTCCCCCCCCCCAAAAGCTCCTGATCCTAAACTGCACATCCAGTGGTTCAATGTCACGCTCCCCTTACCTGCAATACCGCGCCCGCATAACTCTCCGGATTCATGGCCCGTCCATCGTTGGTTCACTTTGATAAATTCGGTATGAGTGAATGCGACTCTGCCAGTCTTGGACACACCACCGCCCAATCAAGCTCTGATTCCACCCCCAAGTCCTCCAGGAGAATCGTCGAAATGAGGGGTCCCGAAGCCTAATTTTCGCTGGTGGAGGGTTGCGCCGCGCCAGTAGGCTATCCTGGTTCGTCCGAAATGCCCGCCGATCGTTCTTGTTCCTGTCATCCCAGGCCTTGCTCCAGGATGCATCGATGAGGAAACTCGCTCAAGTTCGACTGACCTCATGCAGCAGACGGAAGCCTCTGCATGTCTCAAAATGCTGATTCCGCATCGTCTCCGTCGTCTCCGAAGGGCCGTGTTCCTGACCCCAGACGGGTGCTCCCGCAACCTTACAATCTCTCGCCACGCGCGGAAAACTAGTGAACCACCCCGTGTCGCGCTCCGGATCGATGTGACCTGCGCGCATGTCTAGAGCAATGCACCTGCAAGTTTCAGCTTCTTCTTTCCAGATATGACGCCACTGGATCGTCCTGCTTGCTATTCTTGGCCACGGTGTTGTCTTCGGGCTGCTATAATTGGCCTTCGTTGCGACCTACTTGGTCAAAAACAGCGCACTTCGATACTGACTTTCGGCCGAAGCACCAGGGCATGTGATTATGAGTTGTCCCACCCAGACTCTTCATACATCAGTCTGCTGGTCTCTTTCGCAGTCCAGGTTGCATTTATTGTATGAACGCATCGCATTAGCTTGTGCCCATCTTGGGGGTCGATTGGTAGCCGAGGGCATCTGGTTGTTAAGAGGCTGGATAACTGTCTCGGACGAAAAACTGATCCTTAAATAAGCTGTAAGTTAGCTAATCATAAAGAACTGCTGAAGAAGAACTAGTTTCTTACGAGGTGCAGAAAACAATTCTCCCTAACAACACTACATGTATGATGTCGACTTCGATCTCCGAGGGATTGTATTTGACATATTGTAATGACCCTCTGTAGGCTGCCGCAGTAACCTGTATCGAGATGCCAGGCTCCTTGTCTGTGGAATCACCTTGGCAGCGTTAAGTTACTGCCGAGTGCTGATTAAACCCCCGTCTTTGTGAAGCCGAACGGCACAATCAACCCTTGCCCTCGTGAGAACATAGCCGAAGTCTACAACCAGAGGACGACTAGAGAGACAGGCACAATGGCCGCATCAAAGAACGTCATGCCCAGCGTCGTCGGCACTCTCGTTTGGTACGAGCACCTTCTCGAGGCCATCGATAAGCGCCTATGGGAGCGTCTCAAAGCCAGCGTCATCTAGGCGAAGCTTCTCGGGTGCTGGTGGCTCGAGACGATGCAGTCCATGGAGCAATATTGAGTTTGAAGGGCGAATTTGGGAGAGTTCTTTCGGCCTGAGGTTGAGTACATCGGAAATCGTATGTTGCGCGGCGTTTCCTCTCAAAAGACACTAGCATAAAATGTAGAGCTCCAGCTGGAGATGCGATGAAAATATTCAGAAGTATGCACCGACGCAGAACTCGCTTTGGATGTCGAAAGCTTTGGAAATCACTCTCGATTCGCAGCCCACGGCCAAAACACTGCTATTATGTACTCTGATTCCAATCCCGATTCCCGCCAGCGTGGAGACGGGCAGGTTGTGATTTCCGCCAGTCCTGTCGAAGCAAAACCGCTAGTGGCGGGAATCCGACCGCTGAGAATGCGGGGAGATCTGCGGGAATGGCACGGCGGTTTCCCCCTCGTTCGGTGCCGTTGGTGCATCTCTCTTGCAGGGGTGCCATATTCTCACACACAAAGGAGTTGACTGATGACTAGAAGCACCGCGAGGGACTCGAATCTCTGCAATCATGCGTTTTGATTCGATCATGATGGTTGGTTGGTAATATACTACATGGCTCGGCAATTGCTTTCTGGCTGATCAGTAGGCTTCACAGACTTAGGTTTGAGATCAGCCTCCGCCGTGCACCGCAACAACCGATTATTGACCTACCCAGAGCTATCCGAGTTTAACAATGAGTTTTCTCCCTATGTCTGAAAGGACATGCCAATGTCCGCAACGGAATGGCGGTGGACCATCTGGAAACTCGTCCCCGACCACAACACCAATACGCTAGCCCCATTCAACCGAAACCAAGTGGGACAGTCACACAGTGAGCCATCATTTCGTTGAATCATATTGCCACTGGCGCGTGCAACCTGCAAGCAATCAAGCGTCCAATCGCCCCAGCAGCCTCATTGGCTAAGTGGTATAGCGCCTCACTAGTAATGAGGAGATCGCCTGTTCGATTCAGGCATGAGGCAACGCAAGAGGGTTAAATCCCTTCAAGGACAATTCTTTTTGCCCTTTTTCTTTCAATTTTTCGGTTTATTAGGTGAGCAGCGCAGTGCACTCTGATTTAACAACCGACAGGCTATAAACAAAACTAATGCAGAATGAAGCTGCGTTTGTGTATTGCATAGTATCTCTAATAACAGGCCAGGCCTCGCTCGTACTGGACTTTTTCATGCCACGCGCAACTCCATACCATTCGACTACTCCTTGAGAAATCAACGGGCATCACCTCTGCGACACAGCGGCCAGACCAACGCTCCCAGTGACGAACACAACATCGTCGACCCCAGAAAAATGATCAACGGCTGGAAGTGGCCAAGCCCATATTCGCTCTTATTCACCCTCCCCGCCATGAGGGCCGCAGAGATGGGGCCGATGAGGATGTTCCCGAGCCCTTTGCCAAAGGCCATCAACGCATACACTGGCCCGGGATCATCAGATAAGACGGACCCGAACCGCTGCCACAAACATGGGAAACCGCCCGTGGCCAGCCCGAAAATGATCGAAAAGACCATCAGCGATGCCAGAGATGACCCGTAGCCCCAGATCGTGAAGCTGGCCACAGCAGCCGAAAAAGAGAACACAAACACTAGTGTGAGCACGTTCTTGACCCGGTCCGAGACGTAGCCGAGGGCGAGCTGGCCGAATATCATGGCGAGATTGTTCGCGGCCAGGATCAATGCGCCCGTTGTCCCGGAGAGGCCCAAGGAAGTTGCGTATGTCGGCAAATAAAGGGACGGGATGTAGTACCCCAGAGCCTCGAGGAGGTTGACAAACGCGAAGCAGTAGAACAGCGGCTTCTTGAAGAACCCAAAGTCGTCTTTGCGAAGGGTGCCTTGCCTGGAGACGGGCAGACGCCCCTTGAGAAGCGGGATCACCGGCAGAATGGTCACGAATTGGACGACCGCTATTGCCCGCAGCGTCGTCTGATAACCGTACTTCGCCAGCAGCCACTCCAGAAGAAACGGCAGGCCGACGCCGCTGCACCCAGCGCCAGTCGACATGATACCAAATGCAAACCCCCGTCGATGGACAAACCATTCATTCAGCATGCGGAGGACGGGGTAGTACAACAGGGTAAACGAGAAGCCGTAGAGGACGCCCTGCGTGGCAATTAAGCCGGGCACTGATGATATGAACGATGCCACAGCGAGTGAGATGCAGCAGCCCAACCAGCCGACGACAATCATGTGTCACTGCCACGCCTGGAAGCGCGCCACGAGAGGCGTTGCTATCGGGCCGCCCAGGAAGTAGACGCTAGTCGCTACGGTGCCGATCACGGCGATGTTGAAGTCTTGCTGAAAATTCGGGTGTTTGGTGTAATAGTCCTGGAACACGCCGTATGACAACGGAAATCCTTGACAGATAGATGCGTTAGCAAAATACCCCGTCCTCATGATCAAGAGTCACATACCCCACAAAACGGCCTCGACAATGAAGGAACCGAACAGGAAGTTCAAGGCAGGCATGCCCTTATCTGCGGGCGGCAAGGAATGGGCGGAAGTGTCATCGGTAGTAATTTCTGGATGTTGAGTCACGCCCTGGAGCTCGAGGCTTTGCGTTTCTGAAGGCATTGTGTCAGAGGATGTCAATAAGTTGGGTTGTGGGGAAGGAAGAAGGGCGGATGAACTGCGAGATCGCAGCAGCAACAAAGGCATGATTGATAGCGCAGAGCAAGCTTCTTATACGAAATTATACCCCGCTTATTGGGTCTTTAATGTGGACTTGTTTCCGCAGCTGCATTTCCGCTAGCTTGGCAATTCGTCATTTTAGGTGTAGCTACGGGCTACAGCAGAATGCTGCAACTTTCCCAAGCGTGTCTATGGGCTTGGAGGATTACAGTGACCCCGTAGTTCGGTCTTTTTTGACAGATATTCGGATAGCTTCACGGATTTCCGTTCTTCGTTAATTTAAAAACGTGCTGGCTGGCTCCCGCTTCAGTCGTCTTTCAGGGACCGCAGGACGTATAAGGCCCATATCGGGATGTCAGCAGTTCAAATCTAGTCTATTTTTCTTTCCTCTCAATTTTTCTCAGAACTCTAGCAGGATTTCCAGCAACTACGTGGTAAGGCGGGACGTCCTGGATGATGTTAGTTGTAGTCAGCATGAACGTCAGTTTCCCACAGAAGGCTTACCTTGGTTACCACGCTTCCTGCCCCCACAACGCAGCCATTGCCAACTGTCACTCCGGGTAGAATAATGACATTTCCTGCCAGCCAGCAGTCGTCTCCAATGGTAATGGGCTTTCCTAACTCCGGGCCGTTCGTGCCATCCCGCAGGTCCGGGTCCAGGGGGTGAGTCCCGCTGTAGAGGGAGACATTCGGGCCAAACATGGTTCGGGACCCAATCGATACCAGGCATGTATCAATGATGGTGCAGTTGAAGTTGATGAAAACGTTCACGCCGACTTTGATGTTTGTTCCATAATCGATGTTGATGGGCCTCTCAATCCAGGGAGAGCTCTGCAATATTCGGTCATCCTCCTCAATTGATGCGCCTGGGGCCGGAAGTGGGGTGTCGTCATTTGTGATACTGGCCGGACATTCAGTGTCAGAAGACGCTACTCGAGTGAAGGGATGGTGGAGGAGCCGTGGTCGCGACGTACTCTTTCCAATGCTGTGCTATTTCTCGCCTGGTCAAGTCGCCTGCTCTGTTAAACCGGCCGACTGCCTCGCCACAGCGTCTTCTGGCTGCCACAAGATTGGGGGTGAAAGCGTAGTACAGTTCGCCCCGCTCCATACGGGCGAGGTTATCCGCTTCGTCAACGTTGGGAACCATGGCGAAGTTGAGTTGTCCGTTCAAAAGAAAACCTGCAAGAAGACCACAAGAAAGCGAATGAGATTTTTAGAGGAATCCCTGCTTCACAAGATCGGGGAAAGAGGGAAAGCACTTAGTTCTTAAGCATCATGTGAAGACCTCTCAGCAACACTTACAACTGCAGCAGGGGAGAGACTGTGGCCCTCGAGCTAATCCTTTTTCAGCTTTAACTATGCGCCGGTACGTACCGGGCCAACACGACAATTTTCCTTTCGCTTTCGCTTTATCCGAAGCCTCTGTGAGGAGTGGTTTCCGTAAACAACAAAAATTTGTATTCCTATTGCTTTGACCCAGCCGGTCTAACTACATCCACAATTACTAGCCGCATCAATCCCTCAAGTGCAACCCTCTAGGCTTCTGTTCTTACGTCTCTCGGTAGACCAGCCCCTGTACCACCGAGGATCCACCGAGTCTCTCATCAGCACGACACAACTTCTCTAGGTCATAAGTCCAGCACAACCGTTTCATTAGCATGAACAACCACCAGACATCGACCTCAAACTCAGAAAGCACTCCAGAAGTATCTCCTGCGCCATGCCGACGGTCAAAGAACGGCTGCCAGCAATGTCTCCAACGCAAGAGAAAATGTGACGAGACTCGCCCATGCTGTACTTCATGCACCAAACGAGGGCTCTCCTGCGACTGGCAGCCTCCCAAGCGCTGTAGCCAGCAGATCGCACGTCGTCGCCATGAATTCAACAAAGACTTTGCGGTCCAGTCAGAGATGCGCTCTCTCATCACCGTATTCGCCCTCCCGCCGGCATCTGTACAGGACCGGTTGATGTCGCATTTCCGCGCAAAGAGTCCCCGTTGGCTCTCGGCGAGCGGTGGCGAGAGAAGCGAAGACTATTTGGGACTAATCATCCCAGTCGCGATTCGAAACCCCGTTGTTCAGAATTGCATTCTGGCTTTGGCTGCCGGCGACATGTGCAAGTACGAGCCGGCAAGCTCCAACTTGCTCGGCCTCACGCATGGCTTCTACGGCCAGGCCGTGGCTGGAATCAATGAAGCTCTGAATAAGCAGAATGATCGGTCTGAACATACTGCGGATTCATCGCAACTCAGCGATGGCTATGCAGCCTCTCCGGGAGATGATGTAGTACTTGCAATCATCCTTCTCTGCGTTCATGAGGCGAGACTCAGCTTGCGCATAATAAACTCGCAACTCGCTTGTTTCAATCACTAACCACGCGTAGACCGTGAACTACACTCATAGTGATAGGCTCATACCTCACGTCAATGCAGTGGCGACTTTATGTTATGGCCATTACCATGACACAAAGACGCATTCTCCTTTACGAGCAATCACCGTTGAGATATTCTGCTACTTTGCTGCCTTGATATCGTTCTCCCACGGCCGCGAGCTGAAACTCGACTTGGCGTCCCATATTTTCAACTCTCCTACTGTCTGGGGCAACCGGTTTCATGGAACCCTTCTAGTCCATCGATGCCGCGAAATCTTCTCAGTCATTTTGAAAGTCTCTGTTCTTCTCAAAGACACTTCGTTATTCTCGGAAATGGCCTACCCTGTCGCTGTCGAGCTTCGAAAATTCGAAAGTCAACTTCTGAGTCTACCAATCGGCGCAGAGCCCGGTACCGCCAAACCACATGAAGACACGACTTCCGAGCTGTACCGCCTCGCCTGTCTTGCGTATATCAAGCTCCTGTTGACCCCAACACTCAGCCATCGCTCCCTAGAAATTCAACTGCTTGTAAGGCGGTTTATCGTGGAGCTCAATCTCCTCCCGTCTGACTCTCCGGCGAACAACATCTTATGCTGGCCATTGGTTGTTGTAGGCCTTTGCTCAGTCATGGCGGCTCACCGCCGAGACATTGGGGGGAGACTTAGAAGAATGCACGAGACTTCGTGGCGATCCGACATTGTGAGCAGCAGCGCTCAGTTCTTGTCCCAGAGATGGAAAGAGGATGTCCCATGCGATCACGAATGCAGGGAAGAACAGTCTCCAAATCTAGTTCAGTGCGCATGTAACACCCCACGCCGCATCCCAAATGTTGCTAGGCGGCACTTTGATGTGCCAATAGTACTGCTCTAGTAGTTTGATTTTTTCCTGTTCAGAACAGATTGGAAGTGGGAAAGTAATGTAGATTTCTCACTTAAGAAGAATTACTGCATCGCTCTATGGGTACATCTTTCTGACGGGTCCTCTATCACGCGTGCGTGCGACGCCTCGTGGGTAACCTCCATGTGTAAGCTTTTTCATAATTAGGGAAGTAACAAATGAGCAAGAGTCATCTTGTCCCATTCTCACGGTCTCATGATCGAATCTCTCAATCCGGACAAGGTGGTACCTTCCTACCCTACAAGAGACAAATCTACTTGGACGTCTCTTCGGTAGTATCATATCTTATGTTTTGCACAAAAGCCCCCAATTTTACTAATCGAAAGAATATGACTATTAGTGTACTAGTATTAAGAATCGGCTTTCTAACATAATGCAATAGATATTATAACAAAAGCACAGCCTTTTTGGGTCTGTTTTCATGTAACCGAATGATGTATCAGCATCGCGGGTATATCGTTCTCGATTCGAATTGCGCATAATCCATCGTGTCGTCCAATCGTTTACCGGACCATGCCGGCGAAAAGATGTCATTGAGTCGCCCATAACCTGAGAAGATTCCAACAAAAAGAAAGGAGCCCCGCACCCGCGGTGTTAAGACCGAACCCGAGGTGTCGAATCCCGCATCTTGCACCCAGGGCCCTCGCATCTAACGATGTCTGCATCGATGCATCCCGGGCAAATACCAAGAGCCGGCGGTGTGGTGTTGCGGGGTACGGATGTGGTGACAGCTCACGCCTGTTGAAGCCAAAAGACTATTTCCGTCGCTGTTGACTTCGCCTAGGATACCCTGTGAATCACTCCATAATGGGCTCCCCTCTCCTGAGTCGCCATCCTTCTCTGACCAGCCAGAAGGACGCCATGACGGGCGTCGTCAAAAGCGCGAGTATACCTCCGAGGACGCCCTTGAAGATCTGCGGAGCCCATTGTTTTTGAAAGTACCAGTCCCAGTCGCTGCCTGTTCCTCGCTTGCCAATGGCGACCAAGATGCCAACCGCAGGCGCCCACAACAGGAAAAACGACACGACAAAGATCAGGCCGATACGAATGAACTGATCCACGATAAATGCGGGCCACTTCTTGGACCGCGCCGGGACAACTTGCCCACCATCTTCGATCGGAGCTAAAAGCATGAGCCACCGCCATAGAGGACGAACAGGCTCTCTGTAAAAGCCAATGGGACGGATGGCGCCGTTCTTTAGGTCGTGTTCGACAAGAATAAGCTCGATGAACCACGTAATCATAGTTTGGACGAGGATGGTGACCACTGCATCTCCGGCGAGGGTGTTGGGCAGCTGGAACAGGCGGATGGGGTGTGTTGCCAGGTTTTGAAATGAGTACATGCCTGCAAGTCGGTCGTTAGCTGGCTATTCAAGTTTCCTATGCCTTCACGCCTGCACTGCCGCTGGTGGAAATCCCGACAGTTCGGGGGTATTTGATTGAGTTGAACTCACCATAGGCGATGCCAAAGTTGATGCCTCCAGACAAAATAGCGGCACCGACGCCGTCGAGTCCAAAAATGTAGAATGCCTGATGAGCCGTGAATCTCAGGGTGGGCTGTTTCTCGTGGTGGCTGTTTGGCCGAGCCTGAATGGCGGTCTCGACATCGCTCGCGCGCCCTCCACTTTCCTCGACGGCATTCCCCTGCGATGCCTTCTGCTCCGAACTCTCCTCAACTGTCTGTTTCCAAAACCGCATGTTGTTTGTTGGTCCAAAGTTTCAGGCCCCGGCCCAGATCTTGTTCAAGAAGTCAAGAAAAAGAAGATGTTGCGATGTCGTCGAACCAGGACGCGTCTTTCAGTAAACCATGCTTTCTGAATTCGGATAGTTGGTGTGGAAGAATATCACTAAAGACAGAAAGGAGGGCTTCGATGATGGTGGGTTCCAGGGTTCGGCAGCCTTTTTTCTTTTAACAAAAAAGGGGTCCTGGATGAGGCTGACCCATGATCGCCGCTAATTTCCGGAACGACCGGGGAGCGTCGTCGAATTTTTTGCATGTCCCTGCTGTTGCTCGGTCAGTGGACTGTGAGATGGGCATGATGGATGCCAAAAAGCAAGCGATCAGTCAAGCGACATGCTAAAATCCACTAGTTTGTTGTAGAGTGGTGAATCCGCACGTACAAAAACAGGCCCGTGATCACTCGCCACCGCTTCTTGAAGTGGGATAAGTCAGCGCACAGACAACGCTGTAAGATCGGAAGAGCCGGGGTTGCTACATAATTCGACAGTTGATTTGCCATCCAGAGTCATAGGGCAGATGCAGGTGGACACGCCTGTCTTACCGCTCTATGCATGATCGATCGACCTTATCGCAAACATGCCCGCCTTGCATGATGCTTATGTCGAGGCATGTTTCCTCTTCTGGATACTCGAATGGTCCAGAAGACGTCAGTTTCGTAATGGAGGGACGGAATCCGAGCTTGAGTTTCGGTCAAAACGTGGCTGTGCATCTTCGATAACATGCAGAGCCGGTTTAGAGTTGTTCATGCGAACACGGGGCCTGGGACAAGAATCGAAAGAGAGACTGGAAGAACCAGAATCAAATGCCACGATGGTCCCAGTTCCCCCAGTTGCAAAGACGTATGCGAACGCGGGAGCCACATCTGCCAGCGCATACGGATCGACAGATGCCCGCCACCACAAGCTTTCTGGAAGGGTTCCCCATGTGTGTCGGGGTGGGCGGCCCCGCTTGGACTGACTGATCGCCTCCGGTCCCGATGGGGGCCATCCCGGATGCAACGGCTGAAATGGATCTCTTCCGCGCCCACCGTCCGTTGCCAACGCCGTCTTCAACATGGATTTTCCTACGATGCGAACCCTTCGAGAACTATCTCCAACCAATCACATATACAGTGCATGGAAATAGAGACAACGGGTCCACGATCGAGAAGGCCCAGTCCCGTTCCAATGTGCATCCACCGCCCTTTTTTGCGTCTCATGTCTGATGTGAGGGGAAACGAGCGGTTGGGCCAGGCTTTACCCCTCTCTCTATCCCTTGGAAAGAAAGGCGATGCAGACCCATCAAATATGTTGTTTAAAGCACCTGACATCGAATGAAAAATGCCAAACAAACCAGGAAACCAGGCCTATATGAGATCAATGACTCGTCAATCCGTGAAACAACCGTCTTGTCGGGCATACATATATGTGGCTGGTCGTTCCCGCTCGCGCCCCTGATTCCCCGCCCCCAGCTTTCGTTCCACCAAGGCCGAGCGACAGTGGCATAAGAGGCGAAAAACGACCCAAACGTGCCAGGCGCACTGAGAAAAGAACGGAAACGGTCACTCTGATTGTGAAAACGCGTCGCCGAGCGCAACAACGCAATTTCCTATCCGCCAAAGGCTGAGATGCTGGACGGTTACCTCTGCGACCCGGACGAAAAGACGAGGGGGACGGCCATGGATATTGACGAGAAAAGCACTGCCTTTTCAGAGGCACAGATGTGTGCGACTGTGAGCAATGTCTGACCCATTTCCTGCGCGCTCAGGCTGACTCTTTCGCCGTCTTAGCCGCCCACCACCAGGAGACACACCATCAACACCGCGATGACTACGACAATCATACCAGAACCCACACCTCCCGTCCCCGATGCCCAACGCAGATTTTCCTGGCTCCCACGGTCGGCAACGCCGTCCCTTCGCAGCCCCACCTTCCGCCGACGCACGGCGAGCCCGTTTGACGATGATGACTACTCGTATGCCGACAGCAACCCCTTCAGCGAGGATTTCAGACAACTGAACGAGACTCCAGAAGGAGATCCTTTCCGAGATGAGAACCCATTTGAAGACGGGGAGTACGAGCTGCCTCCGGGGCCGAAGCGAGAGGGAACTTGGACGAAGTTCAAGAAGGCGATGAGCCCGAAGCGGGCGATCAGTAAATGGAAATATCGAAAGGTTAAACCTGGTGCAAACAGGACAGAAAGCCCGGATCAAGAGGTAGATGTGGACCAAAGGGACCCGCACGGACAGGTCTCTTGAATTCGGTTTCTTGTGTTTTTCTTTTCTTTTCACGGGGCGCACTTTGATTTACTGGGATTTTGGGAACGGGGTCTCAAAACCGACGCGATGAGAGCGAGCCGGGGTCTTGCTCTTCCACACGCACACACGATACCAGCAACAACAGATTTTGGATGGTCTACGTTGTCTTTGTTTTCCGAGGACTTTGTAGTTGATTCCCCGAGAGCAGCGCTCTCTCAGAACATTGATTTCAACACAAATATTTCAAATGCCATGTCGTCTTCAACTTATTGTGTGATCTGCTCGCAGGTGACCCTCAATGAACACCAGCGATGCCGAGTGCTTTGCCATCAGCTACTTCGAGCTCCGTACATTATTCCCTAAAAAGACTGCGGAAAAGCCATCTGAACTTGTAGAAAGGCTGTCTCGGTAGAGTGCATATTATGCAAAGGATTACCTCTCTGTAAGGTTTTGGCTTTGGTCCAGTTGAACACCAGACCTGTCAGTGTCAAAGTGAGAGTGCGCAACAGCATAAGAAAGTCAATTCAATCCGAACCGTGGGCATCAAAACGGCGACCCAAGAGCTCTTTCAAAGTCTTACGTTTGTCTGAAGTGCCACGTTTTCTGACGCAAAGTCCCCCCTTCGACATCAAACGGACCCATTGGTGTCCAAAGTCTTCCCAGGTCCTTTTCTGTCAGTGATTTGGACTGAATTCAGTAAAAGCATACAGGGACTCTGGTATCAAGCTTGCATAAAGAGACGTTGGGAGACGTGCATGCGCTCAGGCGAAATGGCGAGTTACCTACTGCTTGCAGCCAGCAGAAATCTGGAGGGTTTATGCCCTTGAAGCCTGTTCGCCAAACTACTTGAACGCCAAGGAAGCTTCAGGCCTCGGCAGTTTCTGACAGGCCGAGATGCAATATTCATGTGGTAGAGTCCCGTAGTTGCTCCAAAACGGGGCGCGACAGGTGACGAAATGACACTCCTTAACGGGAGCTATCATGGCTTAATCGAAAACTCAGATGGCGGATAGTCCGAGAGCTGGTACTGGATTATGCTGCTACCCTTTATCTCACTGTTCAGGGCACAACTAAGGTACTATGTTATTTTTTAAGAATGACATCCATAGGGTTTTGTCCGCTATGACTTGGGCTTCAGAGGGAAACTCGGCCATTCATAATCTCACATGACCGTAGCCCGAAATTTCCACTTCCCGGCTCCGACGACCTCAATTTTCTCCCCTTCTATTCCCGGAAGGACCACCTCTACCGTGACACCGTGTGGGATTGAAACCTCAAGCTGTAGCGTCTCTGTCTCATCATTTTCCTTCGAAGCAAGAATTTTCAAAGCAAGAAACGGTACCGTGACGGCTAAGGTGGGCAGCAGGATGCATGGGTGAATTCGGCTCCGAGCACTGGCGCCACCCGACAGCGAGTCCAGCCCGGTTCAAGTCTTTGGAGTCCCGTCGCCATCTCGTGCAGGAACTTCGCGATTGCCCCAAAGGCGTAATGGTTGAAGGATGCCATCTCACCGGGGTTGATGCTCCCGTCAGACAGCATGGAGTCCCATCTCCCCCGAACGGGTGGTTGCACCCATGGTGACAGAACAAAACCAGGAATTCCTTTTCCAACAGCATGCTGTATGCGACCTGGGTATGACCCGTAGAAAAGGGGGCTTCACACAGAAAAGGGTGTCCCCGTAAAGCCAGTAGCAATCTTGAAGTTGTTCTTCCTCTCAAGTTCAACAAGCCTACTTAGCTCCGGCTGTGATTCGTTGTTTGGGATTGAGAATGACAAGGCAAATTGCCATAGCGTATGCTGATTGCGTATCTGATGCGATGCGGCCATTCAGGATAATACACTCTTGATGGAACTGTGTCTTCGTGGCATCGACTCCTCGAAGTCGCCTTGCTTGTCTTTGTGCCCCACGATTGCGGAACCTGTGGCTATGAGATCCAGGTTTTGGATGAGGAAGAACGGATACTCCTGTCCGGCTGAGGATGACGTTTTCGTTTGCGGTTGAGGATGAATTTCGCCAACTTATTTCGGACTTTATCTCGACGCCATCTCACGCGCGATCTACGAAGATGGAGTGCGCGTGGAGGGGTATTATGCGTGGACTTTGATGAACAATTTTGACAAGTTTCCTGCATTAAGACGATTCGGTCCACGTTTTTGCATCGCACACGCCGACTTTAACACACTGCAGCGAACACCAAAAAAGCCGGCGTTTTACTTCAGAGATACTTTCCGAAGACGCAGAGAGGAAGCCTGTTGATTTAGGCATGTAGCATCACGTTGAAAGTCACATTAGCAATAAGAGATGTTTTACCTTGAGAAGGTCCCAAAAGGTCTATCGAAGAATTATCAATCGTTGAATTACATCTCTCGGAGTAGTACCGTTGCGGCCCCGTTCTCTTCCATCGCAGCATCGGTGTCCGAGCGCTCCGCCTCTCCGCTTCTCAAGCCCGATCCGGACACGGAGCCCAATAATGGGTCGCGGCCCCTATTTCCAAGCCTTCAAACGGGGCATCGTAATCCATAGGCACCGCTCCGAATGTATCCTTGCGGTTGAACTAAAGCGGCAATGAACATGTCATGAGTCAACAACCAGGCAGAATAGGCCTCACCCTCTTCAGAGTTTACAAGTCAAGTTCTGGGCCTCGTGAGCTCCTCCAAATGCGCGATGAGTGGATGCTGCTGCCTGATTCTGACCAAGGCGATTTCGGTCAATTAGCGTGCTGTAACGCTCTAAATTTATCGATGTACTTTCATCTTCCATCCTGATTCGTCGAACTTCCTGTCCTCCCAGAATCACTAGCACTTCACCAATAAGAAACCAAGCATCAATGCCGCTGACAAGCTACGTCGGCCTGCAGCTGTCACTGGTCCGAATGATCAGTTGTGGTGATGATTGTGGGACATTTCTGCGGTTACCTAAGCAGTCAGCCGCACCTCGAGGCACTTCATAAGCTGTCTATTACAGCTTTGATAAAACCCTCACTTCAAAACCTCACCGCTGTCAGCTCAAGGCTTCTTGGCGTCTTTACCACCTGATTACCACTTCGAACTGATCAAAACACACCATCATGGAAGAGATACCCTGGTCCTTTGACGCGGAGGGAAGCTGCTTCCCTGACCCCCGAACTTTCAAAGACATGGGAAGTCAACCGTCGGGCATGGACTCCCTTTTCCCTGGTTATAGCATCGCCGTGGAGCTTTCCAGGCGGCACCTGGGCTTCGACTTGTCCTCGTATGTTCCCTTCATTCTCATTATAGGAATGACCGGCTTTGCTTGGGCGTACGTCGGTGAGCACGTTCGCAGTATCATGAAGACTTGTTTCATGTCCACGGCAGAGATCCGACCAGATGACGAGATTTATGTGAGTACATGCCTACCCTGTTTGCTCACATGGTGCGAGTCGCTGACTATGACGAAAGAACGTCATCATGTCATGGGTCGCCGGCCAGCCATTTGGTTCCAACTCAAGGCATTTCATTGTCAATATGGATCTCAACTCAACAGTATGGTCTCCGTGGGCGTGGAGAGACGACCTTGAGGACAGCGGTTTATCGGCACGGAAGGATAAATTCCAGCCAAAGCCTCTGGCATACACGCCGAGCTTTGGAGCACACCTGTTCTGGTACAAAAGGCGGCCGATCTTCTTCAGGCGGGACAAGGACAACCAACAACCGAATTCCCTCTCGAATATGAAGCGCGAGGAGATTAGTCTCTGGTGCTTTGGATACAGTCCGGCTATCCTGAAAGATCTGCTTGACGAGGCTCACAAGGAGTATCTTCGGATGGACGATAACAAGACCATGATCTACCGCGCAAACCTACAGCCACGTTCGGAACCGACCTGGCAGCGATGCATGGCAAGAGAGCCAAGACACTTTTCGACGATTGTCACCCGACCCGGTCTGAAGGAGTCCATCATTGACGACATCACGGACTATTTGTCACCAGAGACTCGGATGTGGTACACAGACTGTGGCATCCCATGGAGGCGAGGATACCTATTTGCTGGGCCCCCAGGTACCGGCAAGTCGTCATTCTCATTTGCTCTTGCGGGTCATTTCAAGCTGCGGATATACACAGTCAGCCTGAGCTCGTCAAACGCATCTGAAGAGAACTTGGCATCGCTGTTTACGCAGCTCCCTCAGGTCTGCATCGTCCTCTTTGAGGACATCGACGCCGCCGGTCTCACTTCAACCAGGGATCCTGCTGCCGGGAAGAGCGGGCGCAAGTCCTCTGGGAAAGGAAAGCTGTCCTTGTCTGGACTGCTGAACTTGCTGGACGGTGTTGCCAGTCAGGAAGGTCGCATCCTGATCATGTCGACCAATCACGTCGAGAATTTAGACAAAGCGCTTATTAGGCCTGGTCGCGTAGATATGACTGTTCACTTCACATCCGCGGACACCCAAATTACGGCAGCAATTTTCAGAACTGTTTTCGCATCATTCGACAAGACAGCCAAGGAGGTACGGCTGAGCCATGGTGAACGGAGACCTCGGGAAGCCTCGACTAGAATCCAGGAGCTCTCAGAGCAGTTTGCTGCCAAGATACCTTCGGGTGAGTTCAGTCCGGCTGAGGTCCAGGGGTACTTGATCAAGCACAAGAGGCAACCGGAAGTAGCTGTTTCTGGTGCCGAGGATTGGGTGCACGAGACGCGACTGGAGAAAGCGGCTAGCAAGACCACTGCAGTTGTGAATGACGAGGCGGAGGAGGAAAGTAGTGCCCAGAACACAGGCGAAGGTAGCTCCGACGAGGACTCCGATGCCTGAAAGTAACAAGGTGCTGTAGTCTTGAATAGTCACTTCATATCTTTGAATGGTCTAGACCATCCACTAGAACAGCATACTCTGAGGCTTTATTGACACAAGTTTTCTGTAATCTCCCTCTATGCTCTCGACAACTAGGTGTACAGATTGGCACCTATCAGGCCAGAGGGACTGGCTCCCCCGGCCTACCTTCGTGACAAATCCGGACTATGGCCTCACTACGAAATGTCCCCTGTTTTCCGTGGCCTCGGAAGGGTGGCATTAACATCGTGATTATGTTTTACTGCTGGAGTAATCGTGGAGGTTGCATTTGGTTGTTTTTGTCTGCATGTCTACCAAGCCACTCATTTTCACCACATTCATGGCACCAGTAGTCCAAGCGATCTTAGAAGATGGTTATACTTCCCCGCATTTCATTTCGCAAGTTCCTGATCTCAATCTACCGTATTCCCGTATATCGTACGTATACCGTAACCCCGGTTTTTCTGGACACATACGGGGCCTCCAACAGGCCCGATGTGGATCATCAAAATGGAAACAAAGAACGACAACCTTCAAAAGGATACTTGTCGAGTCCCTATAAGTATGAGTAGTCTGGGCAGAACCTGGAAACGTAGGTTCGGCACGCTCAGTCCACAACAAAGCTCGCAGTTACAGCGATTTCACTCCATCATGTTGTCAGCACATCTCCTCGTAGGGTTAAGGTTAAGCGCCTGTCTTGCCGCCGCGCAGTACATTCCCTCGCCTCCTGCGCCCGAAGCTTTCCAAATCTTGGAACTCCCTCTGCCACCAGTCGCACCTAGCGCGGATGAAGGTGCTTGCACGACCAGCATCAATCCTCATCGCACCGGCTGCATTGCCAAGGCGGTAGGCGAGTTCCAAGCTGGAGATTTTACTCCTGACGGCAACCATATTATCGCCAACGTGGAGTTCGTCGGCGCCGCAGCTGGAAGTATCTACACCGGCGAGCAGCTCATCCTCATCAAGGCCGACGGCACAAACTTCACCAACGGCGACCCCTGGAAGTGCATCAGTTGCGGTGTGCCCGCAGCTAACGCTATTGCTCTTGACACTCAACGAGACTATCCTCATGTCTTTCGTAGCGGCACCAAGGCTCTCTGGGTTCACAATATTCTCGACTGCGGGGGCGAGCTCCTTCAAAGCAACGCTTGCACCCCGAACAGCACCTATATTTACCCAATTCACTGGAACACTGCAGCCGACGGGTCAGGTAAGGGCGGAAGCCCACGCGAACTTCGTCTTCATCCGGACGATGACCATATGGGCTGGAGCTCTTTTACCAACGGCGGTGGACAGTTCGCCTACTTTGGTCGCCTCGAGTCCAACGCCGCGCCCACAGTCGGCGAACCCCTTGCTCCACGCTACGACCTGGTGGACGTGAATCTCCTTGTCGACCCTACTCGGTTCGAACCATACACCATCAACGGGACCGAACTGACCATCCATGATGACTCCATCAACGTCGGCGAGCTCCGCGGTTTCAGCGGCAACGGCGAAGAAATCACTTACATCGCCAACCCGCGAGAGTCAACAAACATTGACCTCTTCGCAGTACACCTCAAGACGGGCGCTGTCCGAAGACTGACTAGCCACCCCGAGTACGCCGACCCCATGGCCTTCTCAGCCGACAACGACTGGTTCATCGCGATGGACACCCGCGGCTCCAATCGGCAGATGTGGATGTCGGGTATGCGCAGCGTTCCTCCCCTCATTGACCTCGTCGCCGTGACGGTTGCATCGTCCACGCGCAACAACGGCCCACGCCGCTTCTTCCAGCCCATTCTGATCGACCGCTACGGCGATCGCGGGGATTACTACGGTCAGCAGGTCAACGCTGTAGGTGACGGCAGCAATGGCGCCATCAATGATCCCAACTGGAACGGCAGAGCTGACCCGGCTTTCTCGCTCGACGGCACCAAGATCGTCTACTGGCAGGCCCTCGTCGTGTCCCCCTCATGCGGCGGGGAGAACCCACTGCCCTGCCCCGAGTCCACCGCCCAGGGCGGGCGAGAGTACCGCATCATGCTTGCCCACCGCACCGGCCGCGAAGCCACCACGCCGGCGCCGGTGTACAAGGTCCCCGACGAGATTCCCTGGGCCACCCCCTTCCCGCCAGGCTCAACTGTTCCGGCGCAGTTCACCGTGCCTCCTGGCAACTACACCCTCCGAGGCAAGGTCTCCGGCGTTGCTGATGTGAGCATCACCCCCGACGCGAACAGTGTGAGCGGCTTGGGCAGCGTGTCCGTCGACTACTCGAACTACTCAGACGACGGCGATCACATCTTGGACGGACACGAGGATGTGACGGTCAAGATCCTGCTGCCCAATTTCTGGACCAACCAGGTGGACTGGGTGTCTGATATAGTCCAGACAGGTGTTGTGAGTGCAACCAAGCAAACGGGGCCGGGTGGCTTTCATTTGATCATTAATGCGGAACTCAACGTCTTCAATGCCAATGGGACTCTGACTACAACTATCGATGGCGTGGAATACAAGCAACCGGCAAACGGAACATGAAGTCAGTTTGATCCATTCTCCGACCGGGGAGGACTGAGCAAACCCACAGGTTCAATCTCGTAAACACGCATTTATCAATACGCTTTAAATGTTCCAGATGAATATGACCCTTGTTTTGGTGTTCTGTGTTCCATAATCACGAGAATGGGACATTCTCACTTCCTCGTGTGCCGTTTCTTCACTTTTGTCGCCCATCATGAGTCTACTGAAGTGTCAATATTCAACCGACTTACAAGAGAAGATAGTAATCTTTCATTTAACCACGCGTATCATGCAGATACCTTGCTTTGCTTTTTTCTGTAGCGTCTCTGATATTTCCTTGCTGCTTCCACGCATTGCTGATGATGTTTCGGTCGAATTCCTACCGAAAAGGGGTTTTGCATCACGACATGTTTCTACGCTGACCACACGAAGTTGGCACTTACTTTCCGAAATTGATTCTCTTAGGCAAGTTTCACCGTCATCCTCAGAGAGCAGTAGCTTGTTAGTTATACCAAAGACCTTCGGGGTCAAAGTCGAGGCCGAGGACCAACGAGAAGCGTCTATATACGGTGGGATACGGCTACGGCGTACGCGAAAGGCGTATATCCTTCCAATATGCGGAGTATCTGAGTGTGATGCTTTCCATTGCTGACCTCGACGCATCCGTAAAGACTGCCCCTGTCTATTCCTAGCCGACGGCTAAATCGAACATGTTTTTTTAGGCAGGCCCTGCGATGGCGAAATCCTTTTGGCTGGCAAACTCCCCTTGATAAAGTCTCGTCTGGTTTAACCGCGGCGTTGAGGGGGTTAATCTCGAACAGCAGTACCAAGCGTTCCCCATGCCCCTCGAGCACGAACGCGCCGTCGCGACTGCGCAGAGCAAGGAAAACTGGCACGCCATCTTTTGCGGAACCGACGGCGTCAGAACGCTGGTCTTGCTACGGACGAATATGTCCCAGCAATTCATCGGGCGAACCCTCTTCGCGCGTTGGGACGTACTTTTTCCAGCAGGCCGCGCTACAAAACCGGTTTCTGATCAAGGCCATGACGTCGTCGATTAATATCGTCACTAATGTCGTCACAATTCTCACGGCTGATCGGCCGGAGAGGCGGTGGATTGGGTGCGAGGGTATTACGGTTTGCTGGGTATTGTGCGCGTTCATTGGCATCATCGGGTGTAGTGAGGGAGACTACATGTAACGCGAGAACGATATATGTTTTTGTGTTCTTCGTCTGCTTCTGGAGCAAGTATCCCAGAGTTTAAGCGTCAAAGTCTGCTGTCAACTTTGCTAATGCTGATACCGGGGCAGACATCGGCATAACGGCCAGCGGCGCGGCCGGGTGGGGCTTCATCGGCGAGATGTCGCCCCAATGCCTCCGCCCGTACACGGCCGGCTTCGGCGCCGCCTGCAGCTGTGTCGTCGGCATCGTGATGAACATGCTGGTCCCGCACACAGTCAACGCCAACAAGTGGAGCTGGGGATACAAGGCGGGCTGGGTCTACACCGGGATCGGTCGGGCTGCCCTGCACCATTGGCATGTGGCTGCTCATCCCGGACAGCGCTGGGTAAGTTTGACCTCGCAAGTATTCAACTCCTGAAGTCGGAATTTACATAGTGATGCCGGTGCGTATAGACGTTCTGCCGCTGAGTTGGACGAGCTGTTCGAGCGCAAAATCATGCCGTGGCGGTTCCATAAGACCCAGATGGCCACGCAGAACCTGGTCAACTGACAGAAGTCGGAGCAGCAGTAGTTGCAAGTTTGGTCCTTACCCTCGTAATATACCGAGCTTCTCGGACTTTTACTCATAATCAAGCCCATACAAACCATTTCTGTCATGTGTCCAAAGTGCTCAATCCTATCGGGACCTCTTCCTAGACCAACGGCTGCTCTGGACCCTCACCTGAGTGGGGGCCGTTGTTGCCGGCTTCCGGACTGCCGAGATTACCACCGGACAGTGCTCCGCGAGGCCGTGATGCCGACTTTGCCGGCCGCGTTAAGCTTATGGCCTTCTTTGCCCCCCCCAAACCCCCTATTCAACCGACATTAAGCAATCGCTAGAAGGCAATAGTAGGGTGGAATATTGACTTGCAGAAGGCCCGCCAAGGAAAATAACCTCCGTGGAACCGTTCTGATCATGCATAACCAGTAGTCTGAAAGCTTCTTACTCTATTGAAGAGTACAGTGGGCAAAGCTTAGCTTGACGTTGAGGTTGCACATGCGATGCGTGTTGCCGCTGTGCTCTACTCGTGTCCGACAAAGTGGCTGCAGACAACAACAAAATTCATGTCAGCAGGCCGGTTCTTGAGAAACCAGCGGCGCTGGACCGGACGACTGAGGAAACCGAAAGGCCCTGCCACTGCATGTTTCGCGACCAAGTGGCCCATCAGGTCGTTGTCGTGAATTGATTAAGACACGCACCACAACTGAGCAACTCACGCCTGCTCACCCACACCCGCCATCCCGACATGAAGTCACCAACACGCCAATGTCCGCCTGCAGAACAGAATGCAGGACAGGCTGTGTGAGACTGGGTCAAAAAAATTGTTTCACCACTCGATTCGTCGAAAGACAGAATATCCCGGAGGCAATCTATCGCTGCAGGACCGGGCGCTTACCACGCGGGAGAGTTTCCCCGTTTCCTCCCAGTCACTTATATTGAAACATCACCGCAACCACCTGAATCCGACAGGCGCCTCTCAAATCAACCAAAATCGGCTTCCCGCTGCCGTCCTCCGCGGAACATGCACCTTGAGAATCATCTAGCTGTTTTCGTGTAAACTATCCCCTTACACGCAACTGCTGCACATGGGGTTCATGTTCATGTCCTTTCTTCTACCCGCGATCACCAAGAAATCGGCGGTGGGGCCAAGGGGCAGATGCGGAGGCCAAGCTTTTGTGTCATGTAGCGGGCAGACGACGTAAACAAGGGGGCAGCAGCGCATGCACGCGCGAACAGGAACAGGAACAGGAACGCTGCAAAGTGATCGGGGGAAGCCGACCACCACCACCGCCGCCAACCCGTGCCGATGGCCCGATAGGTCTCGCTTGTTTATCCCGGGCTCCGTCGCAGATATAGCGGTCAGAAGCCGAGTGTTCCTCCATCCCGGGAAGAAAAAAACAGATCGCAATGGGTCCCGGGATCGAGTCATATCGTGCTAGGTGGGGAGGGGAGGGTGGGGGGGGCGTGGGGCCGGGCTGCTGGGCCGCATGCATGCAGGAATCCATGGAAAATGGGTGTCCACAGTTCGGATGAGAGGTCGTGATGTTCGTAAAAGATTTGAAGATGCGAGCCGGCGCGATTATGGGATGATTTTGTCTGTTGGTGTTGCGCTTGAGATAGATTGCATCGAAGTTCAGACTCCCGGCGTCTAAGTCATGGACCTAGAAACATGTTGCAAGCTTGTGCCTCCTCCTTTTCCAGCTTTTAGGTGTGAATGCTTACACGGTAAAACAGTGTCCTACTAGTACACTTCTCTGAGCTGGTTACCAATACGAGAAGCTATAGAGGTTTCCTTGTAACACTTATGTACAACTCCTCACTATCACCAGTAAATTGAGATGAAAGTGCTGGGCAGGAGTAAACTGCTGAACTGAGTGACCTGACCTATTCATACCTGAAAGTCTAAACCGGATAGAAACACACAGCTAAGAAGCAAATCCAACCAAAAAGTAACAAATACTCATACACGGACAGAATCCCTTACATCCACCCACCCCTCGCCCGCCCGCGCCCACCACCAGTCGGCACAATACTCACCCTCCCATACTTATCCACCACCGGCGCCGTGCCCGCGGCACAGAAGAACCCCCTGCTAGAATCACGCTCCGTATCAAACCCCCCGGGACCCCAGCGCGCCTCCATCTCCTCGCGGGTCTTGTTCTTCGGCTTGCCGTCGCGCACGCGCAGCTTCTCGAAGAAGACGTACGCCGCGTAGAAGACGCTGCTCGTGTTGCCCGCGGTGGGGCCCTTCCTTGCGGTGGTGGTGGTGGTGGCCTTCTTGGGGGCGGGCGCGTCGGATGGGTCGTCGACGGCGTCGGACTTGCGCTTGCGGCACTTGGGGGCTGGCTGTAAGGGGGGAGTGGTTCACGATGTTAGCTGTGGTGTGTGCGATGATGTCACTGGGCGCGTCGCGGGTTCTAGACGCGTCTTATTTTTTGGGATAACTTCACAGCACTCTACACACAGATCATGTCTTGAGTGGTCACTGGTGGAATATGGAAAACACCAGAAAAGGCCTGAAAGGGTAAAAAGCTCGGGACAATGTGGGAGGTCACGGCTAGGAGCCCTGGTTCCCGCACCACACCCTGAGGGAACTGCAAATTTGCTCCATCAGCTGTGCCTCTCAATTGCCGTCCTGACAAAGGCAAGGGAAAAAGATGGCGATGCCGTGCAGGCGGAATAGATTGCGAGATAGATTGGCCCAGGAGGCGTCCGCTGCCAAGAGTTGATGAGTTGAGGGTCCCCAAGGGTGGAGGACTCGGTTTCAGGGCGTGCAAACTCTGGGTCAGGGGCTGCCTGCCTGCGCTCTCTGCCTCTCTGCCTCTCTCAGGGCGTTCAGCGCATTGGGGGATCGGGGTAAAAGAGACAATGTGTGGGTGGCTCTGTCGGTGAGGTGTCCCCCCTGCATTGGGGCTCTTCCTTACGGATACCCCTGAACATACGATCCCCTGCCTCTCTCTCTCCAAAGCGGACATGACGACCCAAAGGAACGGCCACAGGGCAGGCATCATCAGGGAAGCCCAGGGGACATCACCCATGGATCCCAGGGATACCACCCCCCCTAATCCACGGCCCGACACATCTTCCACGGCTGAATGTTGGTCCGGGCAGGCACAGAGTTGCGGCTGCTGGGCGATCCCCAAATATTCTGCCCCCAAGGATGGGTCCCGTCAGCTTTACCCCTGAACCACACACATTTTGGACGTGATGTTCAGTCATCACCAGCGGCAGAAATCACGCACAAATCTCTGCCACACCCTTGAACCTCGCACAGCAACGATCGAGACCGCTGCCACGCAGAGTTGCGGATAGATTAACCTACAGCTCCCCTTCCGACGCTAAGCAACAGCACCAGGCCGCCATCCGCACCAGCATCCCGAACCTGGCAACTATCTTCTAGGTACGGATACAGACTACGGACACCTGCATCCTCATCACAGGAATCAGGCATTCATGGCATCCCCTTCGACTCCATCTTCATCCCGCCCCCAAGCAAAAGCAGGCTCCGGCATCTCCAGTAAATCTCCTCAAACCATGGTCGAACCCATTGGGCCAAGACGGCAGCCGGTATTGCTCAGCCAGGGCTGACTCTGGCTCTCCATCACAGCACCAACGGCCTTCCGCATCGAGCCTCTTGGCTCTTGGCCAGAATAGATCCGCTGCTTCGAGAACAGACACTTTTGGGGGAGGCGATTGAACGAACGCCAAGCGCTGCCATGATCCCTCCAGCCTGGGCAAACAAGGCCCCGAAAAAGCCCTGACGAGATGAATACACATCACATCCTCATCCGGGCAGAGGAGCAGCCCCCTCAGTTCATCTCACGAACCACAGACGTGGCGCATCTCCACCCGGCGTTTGCTTCTTTTGGTTTGCTTCCTTTTATTGGCAATGTACCCGCCCGCCCTTTTCGGACTCGTCACTGCTCCTCGGGCATCCCATCCCCTTCCTGCAAAGGTTCTCCAGTCAAATCGGCTACCGGCTTCGAGCTGGAACCGTCTGGACCAGGCACGCACACATAGGTGGCCAACTTGGCAGGGCTCAGTGAATCCTGCGAAGCACTCCCAGTCATCCATCAGTCAGGCTGCGCTCTGCAGGCAGCCAGGCGCGCGCGCTGTCATTGTCTCATCGTCAGTCCTGCCGCTGCCAAACCGGGCACCGCCCTGTCCCGAGTTTTTTTATGGCAGTGCGGCGTATGCTGACATGCAGCAGCAGCAGCAGCAACAACAACAAACAGAAGCAAACATGAACTGAGAAGCTGCTCAAGCGCTGAGATGGACCGCCCGAACTGCAGTCATCCTTGGTAGCATTCAGCTTCCTCATCCCAGCTCAGCCTGCTGCCAATATCACTTCATTTCTTCTGCTCACAGCCGCCTCCGCTTGCTTGGCCGTTGTTTGTTATTGTTGATCCGAGGATGCTATGCCCTAAGTCCGCCTTTGCCTCGTTCTCTCTCCTACAGTCCGCTTCAACCTGCCACGCATCGGTCCTTGAGTCCGGCCATCGTCGCCTAGATTATCGAGGGACTGATCACCATAACCGTTGCAACTATGGTTTCCCCTCCGCCTTACCTACCCCCTTTTACGCTGCAACTCCAAGCCACCACCACGCCATTGCCGTGCGCCGTCGAAGCGAACAACCAGTCCGCGTGCCGCGTAGCATCTCACCATTCTGGGCCGCCTTAAAGCTGGGCCCGGCTAGTATGTAGTCAGGTAGTGCAGGCATCTCCTCGGCGTGCCTGGCCTGGCCATGGACTGCGACCTCTCCCCCCCCCCCCCTCCCCGCCGCAACCCTGCACGTCGGGATGCTACCCAGGTCATCATCACCTTTCATTTACGCTGAAACGGCTTGATTTCGCGATAGCTGCCCAGCATGGCCAGTGTCCCCGCTTGTTTCCCCGCCCTGGGCCTATGGGCATCTTTCCAGCCGCGATGGCCTCGTCTCGGCCGCAGCTACGATCCTAGATCCCGGCCCACATTCATCCCAACCCCACCACCGCCCTCCTAGCTGCCTCACGGTCGTTCTGGAAATGCAGGGGGCCACGGCTTCAACGTCGAACCCCGCTTCGAGACATTCTTTTCCACCAACCCACAGCATCACCACCACCACCACTGTTCACAGAGAGAAAACCTGTGCCTGTCATTCTGCCCACCGCCTTGCCGCGCCGCTGCTGGAACCACCTGGATTTGCGCAGGGGCTCCTTGGAAGTCATGGCACTCCCCTGGGCTAAGAGGGGGGAGCCAACCTCCGTGATGGACGGAGATGGGGCCGCAGTGGTGCCCTGCCAGCATGTACGCAGTATGTCGACATGGGATGAGCGATGGCGCCGTCTCCTGATGGTCCCGCTCCAAATTATCTTGCAGCCACGCTTACGCAGGCGGCCGGTCCCACGGACGACGACGACGACTACGACTACCACGAACGGGGAGGGTAGGTAGACAGACGCTAGGTATTGGCGCCGGTGGATTGTGGTTTCTGTGGCTCCCTCGTCCTCATCTCGAGATATAAGTCTCCCGTCTCGTCGCCCTCAACCTTCTCATCTCTCTCCTTCTCCTCACCCATCAGGCTCATCCGCTGCTTTCCATTCCCACACTCTTTCCCTGCTTTCACAGCACCTTTCTTTCATTTTTGAAAAAATCATTCACTCACTTCATTGACTGAAGTTCATTATCCGACTTGAAGTCTTTTCCGCTCACTCATTCCACATCAAACCATCCCCAACTTTTGGAAACCCCAGCCAACGCAAACACTCACAACCACCAAGATGCCTTCCTACAAGACCTCCGCCGTTGTCTCCGCCCTCGCCGGCGCCGCCTCCGTCCTCGGCCACGGCCACGTCAACTACTTCTCCGTCGACGGCAAGGACTTCCAGGGCTACGACGTCACCTCCTACCCCTACATGGCCAGCCCCCCCGAGGTCTACGGATGGTCCGCGACCAACACCGACAACGGCTTCGTCGACCCCTCCTCCTACACCTCGGGCGACATCATCTGCCACAAGGGCGCCAAGAACGCCGCCCTGACCGCCACCGCCGCCGCCGGCGCCACCGTCAAGTTCTTCTGGAACACCTGGCCCGACTCCCACAAGGGCCCCATCATCGACTACCTCGCCCCCTGCGGTGACGACTGCGCGACCGTCGACAAGGCCGGCCTCGAGTTCTTCAAGATCGGCCAGGCCGGCCTCGAGGACCCCTCCGCCGCCAACAACGGCAAGTGGGCCACCGACGACCTCATCGCCAACAACAACACCTGGACCATCACCATCCCCACCGACGTCAAGCCCGGCAAGTACGTCTGGCGCCACGAGATCATCGCCCTGCACTCCGCCGGCCAGGAGAACGGCGCCCAGAACTACCCCCAGTGCTTCAACATCGAGATCACCGGCTCCGGCTCCGAGGCCCCCGCCGGCACCCTCGGCACTGCCCTCTACAAGGCCACTGACGCCGGCATCCTCATCTCCATCTACAACTCCCTCAAGTCCTACGTCATCCCCGGCCCTGAGCTCGACTCCAAGTTCGGCGGCTCCTCCAGCTCCGGCGGCTCTACCGGCGCCGCCTCCTCTGCTGCCCCTGCCGCCACCACCACCGCTGCCGCCGCCGCTTCCTCCGCCCCGGCTGCCGACGTCACCTCTGCCCCCGCCGCTGCCACCACCTCCGCCCCGGCTGCTACCTCTGCCGCCGCCGCCGCCCAGCCCACCGGCAAGCCCTCCTGCGCCGAGAAGCGCCGCCGCCGCCTTGCGCGTCGCATGGCTCGCCAGCACAACGTCGTCCGCAACTAAATCTGCGCTCTCTTGAGTGAGACAGACGCGGGCACGACGGTATGAATCAACAATGCGTTGTTGGCTTTTTTCAATTGTACATATAGACAACACTTGTTGGGAAGCTCTTTTTTGGAACAACAATGTGGAAACTGTGGAAAAGATGGGCTTCAAGCCTTTTTCTCTCTCGCTCCGGCGGTGCCGGAGTGAGATGTATCTAGGTGAATGGGAAGGGGCGGGCTGAATAGATTGGTCGTCCTGACATTGCTTCAACTTTCGCTGATCTTTTTGATGATGTGACGCTGGTTATGTGACATGGTTCGGAGAGTTTGGCATCATCATCCCGCGATCGCTGATCTTCAAGTCACTCCACAGCAAGGGTTGTTGGTATCATCAACTATCCAAACGTTAGTCTGAACTCCTCTTAGCAAGACAGAACAATAGGTGGGTGCACTTAGGTTGATATTTCGCCAGCATCTTCGGATTATCCTTCGCTAGGTTGGCAGCAATCAAGCCGTAACGCCCTTATTTCCCATCCCGTTTCGATCCGTGCACGAGGGGGGATAATTGAAGGGACCCCCGTAGTTAAAACAAAAAAGCCGTTACAAGCAACCGGGAGCATTCCGCCGTCCGAACTCCATGACTCGGATCGTTTCTCCGTCCGGCTTTGCCGACCGCCGGGAGTCATGAAATGCCCCATGTAATCAGTGGCTTTCTGGCTGTACCCCGCTATATGATTCAATACATCTCAGGAGAAAGCTTGATTTTGTAATTGAGTTGGCATGGATATATACCGTGACGTTGACGGGATTCCTCTGCGCACCGACGCAAGCCACACACGGCGTTACCAGCCTCACCAGCCACAGCCGCAGCCACTTTTCAGCGCCACACATGGATTGGATTGCTTCTGTGGCTGGTGTTGAGTAGTATGAGAACCAAAATCTCCTGCACTCATCATTGGCTCTCCCACGCGATCCTCGCTTATCGCCCGGCATGAAAAGAGGTTGCATGTCTTTTAGACATTGGTATTGATCAGTTCTTCGACCGCGGGAGACCAATCGCGGGGGGACGGCAGATCTTGAATGGGTTTCTCTGGAATCCTGGGATGGGCGCAAGCGAGGTGTGCCACGGCATTTGGTGCCTGGATGACAGCAAGATCATCTCTGTTGTCACTCTTTAAGGTCGTCATCGAACCGTACCGCTCTCGTGGATCTGGAGATGTGCAGAATCTGCAGACGTCAATGAAGTCTGTGAAACATGATTCTTCCAAGTCAAACCAGTTTGGAGCTGAGAAACAGTAGTAAACATTGTCCAAGCCTCCAAAACGGCGCGCGACCGTTCCACGAGGGTGATCATCCCATTCGAAACCTTCGCCCAAGCCATGCGTGGAGATTGAACAATAACCAGCCACCACGCCACGATAAGCCGCCAAACGCCTTCTTCCTGAATGTGTAAATTTGGCGATTAAACACATGTCCCAAATCATCTCATCCTGTGTCTATTTTTGCTGTAACTATCAGTCCTCCAACGTCGTCCTCATGCAAGCAGAAGCTGAGAGCATTTCCAGAATCTCATCCGCGCCCCGCAAATCTGCAGGACGTGTAGCAGCCTTTCTGCTTCGAGGCAACCAAATGCATCTGCAACATACTTCCCGGGGGTGCAGCGGCATCTTATCAGGCTTTGCACGTCTTGGTCGTCATCACTCTTGTTTCCAACGGTAGTCCCAGCTTTAAAGGGCACCGGAATATGGGCAGATAAGAGCTATGATGGGCTGCTGTGCTGCAGATGCGACGGTCCTTATCTCTTGGCGGGTCCCCCCTTGTCTCCCCCGGGAACAACAACATCCCTTCCCTTCCCCCCTCCCGGGTTGCCTTATCTACGGCAGCTCTGCGACCACTCAAGAGGCACAATTGCCATCGACCAGAGCCATTTTTGTCCAGTAGGATGGCCGGATGGGCTTATTCAAACTGATTTACTAACAGGCGTCTGGGGCAGTCATTGGGCGGCTCGCAATGCAGAAAAAAGCTTGTCTGTTTTTTGCGCATGTCTACCTTTCGCGTGGGAGGACGGGATGAGCTGGGGGGAGGGTGTCGGAGGTTGTCCTTGCTGGCTGACCATGCAGTGAGGATAATCCAGATAAGAAAGTTGTATGCGAATTGATATATCTCTGTCGCTGTCCCGGTTGTTTGGATTTGAGTTTGAAGTGCTGGTCGCGGTGACTTTGTGATTTCGAGATACCCCCTTTTCTGGCGACTCGGTTTTCTTGGTTTTTTCCCAGTCGCTCAATTGCGTTTTCGTATTGTTTGGATTTGACCTTTAAGGCAAAGGCAACTCGAGATGGCGGACTCCATCACCGAAAAGGAAAAGACGATTCCTCCGCCATCCGGGGAGCACGGAGTCGGCAAAGCGACGCAGGAGGTCACGATCACGAAGGATGGCTTCAGCGTTCACCCACAGCCCGTCCAAGATGACCCTCTCGATCCATTGAACTGGTCCGCCTTTCAGAAGAACAGCATCCTCGCCATTGTAATGGCTCTGTGAGTTCATCTCCTCCGGAGCGTTGGCGTTATGCGCAACACAGCTAACCCGAAGCCAAACTCGCAGCTACTTCATGTTCACCTACATCACAACAACAACGGTGCCCTCCTTCCCCGAGCTTCAGGAGCAATACTCCCTCACCCTCGAGATGGTCAACTGGACCGTCGCCATCCCCGCCCTCGGCCTCGCCATCGGGCCCCTGCTCTGGTCCTCGCCCGCCGACATCATCGGCCGCCGCCCCATCTTCATCCTCGGCACCGTCGTCGCCTTCGCGGCCACCATCGGCGCCGCCAAGGCCAGCACCTACGGCGGCTACATGGCCGCGCGCCTCTTCCAGGGCCTCGGCGTCAGCCCCGCCGCGACCGTCGGCCTCGCCATCATCAACGACATGTTCTTCGAGCACGAGCGCGGGCAGAAGGTCGGCCTGTGGGTGCTCGCCATCGACCTTGGCCTCCTCGCCGGACCGCTCATCGGCGGCTTTGTGGATCTCGTCGACCACTACTGGATCCAGTGGCTCACGGCCATCTTCTTCGCCGTCATCCTGGCCGCGGAGCTGGCCTTCCTGCCCGAGACGCTGTACCCGCGCGACTACATGCTCTCCAAGACAAAGGGGCTCGTGCCGGCGACGGGTGTGGTGGATGAGAAGGCCTTGGAGACGGGCACGACGGGCGCCGAAGCGGTCGAGATCCAGAGGACGAAGAAGCTGGCGTTCATCAACGTCAAGCCCGTCCCGGCGATGAAGCACCCCAAGCCGTGGGACTCCATCATTCGCTTCGGCAAGCTGTTCAAGTTCCCCGTCGTGCCCATCTCGACGGGCGTGTATTGCTTCGGGTGGTATTGGTGGGTGCTGTCCGTCATCACGATGATTCCGGTGGCGTACGTGGACTACTCTCCGCAGACTCAGGGGTAAGTTGTTCTCTATTGCAGGTCCCTCTCACCCAATCACGCATATCTAACACACCGTCACCAAGCCTCTTCTTCATCGGCCTCATCGTCGGAACCCTCATCTCCGAGATCTTCTCTGGCAAGCTCAGCGACTGGCTTGTGGTCAAGCTTGCGAAGCGCAACGACGGCGTCAAGACGGCCGAGATGCGTCTCTGGCTCGCGTACCCCGCCGCCCTCCTGACAGCCATTGGCCTCATCATCTGGGGCGTCAGCATCGATAAGGGGTATCACTGGATGGTTGGCCAGGTCGCCTTTGCCTTGTGTAAGCCACCACCCTCCCTGGAACAGCTACATGTGCAAGTTGCTAACGCTTCATGTTTTCGCAGTCGGCGCAGGAATCCAGATGGGCAACACCGCCATCTGCTCGTACGTCGTCGACGCGTACCCGCTGCAGAGCATGGCGGTCATCACCTTCTACGCCGTGCTACTGAACTTCAGCGCGTTCGTCGACCCCTTCTTCATCGCGCCGTGGGTCGATGGCGTGGGATACTCGTGGACGTTTGCGGGACACGGTATTATCACGATATTCTTCTGCATCCCCGCGCTGGCGGCGCTGCATCGGTTCGGCGGGTCTATTAGGCAGCGGTGTGGCGAGCCGAATTGGGTGAACCCGGAATATGACCATGATATTGTGCGGGAGGCCTGAGGGGTGGAATAGAAAGATGCTTGAACTTAGAGAGATAGACGTTAAATGTAATCAAAAATGACATTAATGAGAAAAATCAGGGTAGTGATCATTAAGGCAGATTGGATTATCGCATCTGGGCGACAGAAAATGCCCGATAACCCAAAATGGCCCGCGAGTCGACCCCGCGCGATGTTTCAAGGTTTCGGCCAAAGCATGACGACCTCCAATACCTTGGTCTCTTGTGATCTGACCAGACAAACGTTCAAAACTTGAAGGCAAAAATAGACGCTACGGCAATTTCTAAAAGATCATCGAAGATGACTGAGACAGCCTTTCATGTTTATGAGCATGTCATCTCATGCCCGAGGCTCCCGAAAGCCAATGAGATTGGACCTGCATCCGTCCGCCTAGCCGTCAAGCAATACTCACCGCGAACGGTCTCATCAGCTCACCGGGTGGCTATCACCATTGTTGCTGCACACGCAAATGGATTTCCAAAGGTGAGCACATACGGCCATTCGACTCGGAAACTCAATGCTGAAAGCAACAGGAACTCTACGAGCCCATGTGGTGTCATCTACAACATCAACTAAGCGTTCGAGGAATTGGTATCCACTCAATTTGGATGCCAGATTCCGCCTTCCAGGGGAAGAGTCTCTCATTAAATGAGGCCTGGCAATTTTCGGATGGCGAGTTGCTCCTCGCCATTATCGCATGCGCCATAAACTAACCCGGTTGTATCAAGTCTCGTGGCAAGATCATTCTGAAGACCTACTGCAGCTGATGACGCACTTCCGGAACCAGATGAAGCAGCCTATTATAGGGGTAGGGCATAGCATGGGAGGCTGCCATATGTAAGTTAACAAACGCAGGCTACTAAACGACTGATTCGAGGCTAAGGGGTTGACAGAGCTACAATGTCTGTCATCAGCCGCCGTATATTCTCGTCAATGATACTATTAGATCCTGCAATCAGCCCACCGGAGGTGAGTCTCGATGGGCTCGGCTTTGAGTATATGACCCTTAGGCGAAGAACCCATTGGCCGAATCGGGAGGCGGCTGAGAAGTCTGTCAGAAAGATGTTCAGCACCTGGGACCCCAAAGTCATCGATCTGTTCATGGAATTGGCCATCAAGGACAAAGATAATACCGCGCCTAAGGGACCAAGCAGTGCACAGTCAGTCTCACTGGTTACGGAACAGTACCACGAGCTCGTGAACTACCTCAAGCCAACCTTCATCCACGGCGATAACACAAAAGAGCCAGAATTTGTCTATCAGACCGGCCTTGTCGACATGTTCCATACGTTGGGCCACGTCACCTGCAGCACCTTCTTCCTTTGCGGCGGCAGAGATACGCCGAGCGATTCTGACATTAGGGATCTGTGGCAAACCAGAACCTGTGCTCTTCAGTACGCGAAACAGCCCGGAGAGGCGAGGCGCGTTGATGTCAAGGTTTACCCTGAGTTGGGTCATTTTCTCGCCATGGAAGACCCCGAGGCTTGCGCTGAAGCGATGGCTGATTGGATTGTTGTTGAGTCTGATAAATGGCTGTGGTTGGAAAGAGCGAACGGAGAAGGTATAAAGGGACTAAGTGTCGATGAGAAGAAAGCTTTAGCTCACACTTGGATGGAGTCTCTGCGGGCTAAGCTCTAACGCATTTGGGTACAGAGAACGGATAGGACTCATCTAAGCTCAACCTGTAGATCGTGGACGTTCAACAGACTGCGGTCAATTGGCTCACGTGCAATTAATACGCAAACAGGTAGCTAGTAAGATACTCAGAAATTGCGAATTCCCGCCTCAACACTCTCCTTGAATGGTGTCCAGCCCTTCTGTCCAAAGTACGTCTGCAGCAGCTCCTCGGCCTCAGCCAGCGGCAGTACCTGAGTCAAGTCACGTCCATCGTTCGCATCCTTCTCAGGGATCAGCTTGTTGTCTGGCCTGAGCTCGCGTAAGACATCAATGAAGTCAGACACGTTGACCGGGCGAGCGGCGGCAAAGATCCTTTTGGACTTGACAGACTCGCCGAGTAAAGCGACGATGTGAAGACGCGCAACATCACCGACGTCAACATAGGGTTCTTAAGTTTGTCAGCGTGCAGGTTCAAAGCGCCACAGAAAGTTGTAACTCACGAGGCATGAATGCCTTCAGGGGGCCGTGGTTGCCTGTCAGCACGTCGGCGGCCATTTTCATGGTTGAGCCAGACATTTTGGGATGCATGATTTCGCCAGTCTACGAACGTCAGTTACCAAACCTCCCGACAGTTTAAGAATGAGGCAAAATACTAACGTTGAAGTTCGGAAGAATGGTGTTGAATACGTAGCCTGGTTTGTGCTCTTCAACCCACTTCCAGGCAGCCTTCTCACCGTCCGCCTTAGAGGCCGCGTAAACCATAAAAGGCATGCGATGGGCGGGAGTGCTCGGATCCCAGGCTGCCTTGATCGCACGCTCATTGTAAGTGTTCTCATCAACAACAACGCCAGTCTCGTTCGCCTCCGGAGTAGATGCTGCAAAGGCAGACGAGGTGAGAACGACCCGCTTGATGCTTTCATGCTTGGCCGCAGCTGAAAGTGCATTCTGTGTGGCCTTCACAACGAAGGGAATAACCTTCTGAGGGTCGTTGCTCAAGGAGAGATCTGAAGCCTGGGTTTCATGTAAGCAGATGAAGTGTTCCGTCGTAACTTTCACTGAGATTCCTACCACAAGCACGACACCGGCAGTGCCAGTCATGGCATGACCGAGGGCTTCCTCGTCCTCGAGATGAGGCACGACGACCTGCTCAAAGACACCCTCACCATACTTATCGAACAGCTCCTTCAGCCACGGCTTTTCAGCGCGAACTGTACCGCGAACATGGTAGCCTAGCTTGAGTAGGTTATCGATGACATGCGCTCCGATGTATCCGTTCGCTCCGGTAACGAGGATGAGCGAGCCCTTGGGCAGTGCTGTGAGATCTGACATGGCGATTGACTGATGTGGGGCTCGTTCGCTATTATGAAATGCGAGAAGATGCGGAGGGGATTGAGCCGGGGTTGACGATAGTGTGTGAGAATATATGGACTTTTGTAGCGGTGTCGGCGTTTACTTTGAGCAACTCGTAAACGACGAAGGCGATTCCTTGGCGTAAATCTCACTGCTTGTGAGAGGTTCCTTTCAGTGGATATGGTCCATGGAAAACCCATCGATTACTAACTTGTCCAGTTTTCCACCGCGGGTGGGTTTCTGTACACGCCGCGACCCCTCTTCTTGGGACTTTGGTGTGTGGTGTTGGTGCCGCGGTAGTCTCCTCTGTGACAACCTGGTCAGGGTTCCATAAATGACGTATTCGTGACGCCCACTAATCCTCATCTTGCGAAGTTGTCTACAACAGTTGAGAAGGAGGTCAAAGATTACAAAACAGGACTCAGTCGACCTCATAATCATATTTTGTCCCGAGGAATAGAAAGCTGAACTTTGAGCGGGAGAATCCTAGCTCTGGCTGTGTTTCAAGCTTCATGCCTGCAACATTCCCGCGAGCCCCGGTCTTTGGGTGGAGACCGGCGGCTACCCTCGGTGCAAGTCAGGCGATGGCTTCTCGCGAGACGCGAGACGCGAGAAGGAGGCACCAAACCCCTTAGTTGTTAATATTAGAGACTGAAATCCGCAATGTTCCGCATCTAGACGCAATACTTGTGGGGAAAGAAAAGACCGTTTGTTGTGCATAGAAAGTTGTCCTGTTCGTTGAAGCAGTGGAGACGATGATGGCACATCCTTGCAGTACATGTATGTTGATGGCAAATTGTCTCGATGTGAAAGATACTCTGACCGGGTTTCAGAAGTTTCCAGGTACGTCTTACACGCATGTGTTGCCGAGAACATTTGAAAGACTAAGAGTACTCCCGCAAGGACTAGTTTACGGGGCTATCTGGGGGCTGTATCTACTGTTCAATTCATGGGAATGTTTTGGACGAAGTAAGTCACTGTATTCCCATTTGATACATCTGACAACTTTGAAGCAAATGCTAAGTCAAAGAGAAGAACGATGTCCGCAAGAGAACGTCGTTAGACAATTGATTCATGCGTTGTTGCTGAGATGAGCTTAGATGAGGGGGATTTAAGGCGGCTGCTTATCGAATAACGCATACCTTATATCGAAAAACAGGCCGGCAGCTACCAAACGAAGAGGATCAACCGCAGAAAAAACAAGAATAATATTTCACATCATCACCGCATCGCAATAGCTTCAACATTCAAAGCCGGTCCTTTGCAATGCCTGATTAGGAAGGTGAGTTGACGCACTGATCCTCCAGGGGCTGTTTAATCCTTCGCTGCCGACACCGCACCGGGCGGGTGTCCGATACCCGGGCTTATCGGCGGCCTATGCACATCGATTCCCCTCACCGTTCAACTCATTCTCAAACATCAACTCGACAACCCGTGACCTGGACTGCCTCTCTATATTACCGCGAATGAGGCCGAACAATCCAATTGACTCAATGACACTCCGCAAAGCCCCCGTCTTGATCGGGCCCGCGCCCGGCGTTTCCACCCGGCGACCGGAAGCCGAAACTGCGATCCCGGAGAAGCTTATCAAACCGTGGAAGCTTCCCCGGCAACAAACCTACCTCTTTTTGAATGCCAACGTTGTTGACACTGCGCAAGGCACTATCATTGAGAATGCGACTGTCAAGATATCAGATGGGCTTGTCGAGAGCGTCAGCGTTGGAGAGGCGGATTACGCTAAATGGCACGGCGCCATTGTCGTCGATTTGAAGGGAAAATATCTCTCCCCTGGGCTGATCGACTGCCACGTGCACGTCAGCTCTGTCCCCGGGGAGGCCGGTCTCAACGGTGGCTTCAACATGGATGACACAGTCTCTCATCTTCGGCAATCCTTCGTAGTCGGCCGCATCCTCAGCAAGGGCTTCACAACGGTCCGCGATACGGGTGGCGCGACTCTTGCGTTGAAGGATGCTATTCAGGACGGCGTGTTTCCCGGACCGCGACTCTTCATCGCCAACCAAGCTCTCTCGCAGACGGGAGGTCATGGCGATCGCCGAGGAGCCCATGATCATTCGCAGTTATGCTGCGGCAGTACTGCAGGTCTGTCCAGCGTGGTTGACGGAGTACCGGAATGCATTAGAGCGACAAGAGAGCAACTCCGAACTGGCGCAGATTTCATCAAAATCATGGTTGCTGGGGGCGTGGCCTCTCCTACAGATAGGATCGAGAATACGCAGTTCACTGCCGACGAGATCAAGGCTATCAGCGAGGTAGCGCGGAGTTATGGAACTTGGGTGACTGCCCATGCTTATACGCCCCGTGCCATTCGTCATGCGGTTGAGAATGGCGTCACTGGCATCGAACACGGCAACTTTATCGACAAGGAGACGGCAGAGTTCATGGCTGAGAACAAAGTCTGGCTGACCCCCACCCTGGTCACGTACGACGCTATGGCATCCGACAAATATGCCGGCTTCCTACCTCCCGAGAATCAGCGGAAGAACCAGGAAGTACTCGAGAGAGGTTTACAGTCTCTGCGCATTGCTGCCGAAGCTGGGGTCACCATCTGCCACGGATCGGACCTTCTCGGCCCCTTGCAGGCTGAACAGAGCAAGGAGTTTGGAATCCGACAACAAGCACTTAGCGACAAGCAAGTACTACAATCTGCAACTGTCAACTCGGCTAGGATGCTTCGACAGGAGAACTTCCTGGGTCAAGTTAAGGAGGGCTTTGCGGCGGACCTATTGATCCTGAATGAGAACCCATTAGATGATGTATCAATCTTGGATGAGCCCGAGAAGAATGTCTTGGCTGTTATCAAGGACGGAAGAGTCTACACTAGCAGGTGGAGCAAGTTGCCCGAGGACGTTACTGAGCCAGTTGCTTTGATTGAATAGTTATCATTACATTTCATCATATTGCTTTTATCATCAATCGTGCATAAGTGGAGGCTGTGAACTCCCTGAAATTCATCTAGATCGATAACGATCTTGGATGCTGCTGCCCATGCTTGTGTGCGCCTTGCTGGGCATTGAGGGCATGGGTTCCCTCTGCCCGTACTGTTGGAGATGGTACGAGGATGAGTTGTCCACATCAGCCACAAGCGCGAAGCCATCCCTGCCCGAAACACGTCTTGAAGTCCGATCCGACCCTACTGCCGTGGTGTAGTACTGTGCGGTCCCCTTTGGTGAATATTGTGACCGGCCGAGCAACGGCCTCAGGAATGGTATGCAAGCCAGGGTGATACCGACGCCGGGCTCAAGAGCGCTGAAGATGAGTGCATTGGGAATGCCGAAAGTGACGTCGGTGTACTTCAGGTGCGCAAGGTAATACAAACGAAGAGCTGATACAATGCAGGTGCTATGCCGACGAGATATTCATTAGTTCATGAGTCCTGGAGGGTTCCATCAACAGCAAGACTCACAAGACTCCGAGCGAGAAAGTCGCGATGAGAGCAACCTTTCGGTACGTCTCCAGTTTGAGCCGCCACAAGTAAGACACGGGCATGATAAGGACGATGATATCCGTCATCAAGTTCACAACACCCAGAGTCCCATCTGCCGCAGGTTGGTTGCCGCACTTTCGGTTCTTGAGGTCGAGAAGCCAGTTATCGGACAGGGGTCGGCAGATGAAGAAGGCCACCAATACAGCCACGGCGGTCCAGACGACGGTGAATCCAGCCATGATCCTGGCGGCTAAGATCATGCGTCGTGTGGAGAATAGTTTGGTGTAGAGAAGGAGGATGGCAATCTTGCATAGACTGAGGCTGACAGCCCACAGGATTTGCTGAACAACAAGAAGCTGAAGAAGAAAAACAAGGAAGTCAGTGAATGATCTTCCCAAGAACGCGCCCTGAGCCTGTGCGACGTACTTGGAGAAATTTGATGATGGGACCCCGTCCATATTTAGGGATGATCTCTCGGAAGAGGTACCCAACTCCGCCCTGAGTGACACTGAATATCGAGACGAGTTGCAACGCATGCGAAAAGACCTATCATAACAAACCCCAAGTCAGCCCCAGATGAACTCCAACAAGCACCCAAGAACACATACACATGCCACGATGATGCAGTAATCGCTCGCATCCAAAGCCCTGTGTGCCATGCGCCTCGCCACCAGCCTCAAGATCAGCGCCATCGTAGGAACGATGATGAAAACAATGGACACGGCGACGACACTGATCTGGCTCTGCCTCTCCAGCGGAATCGTTGCCGTCCCGTTTACAATCGTCGCGATGGTCGAGACCGATGCCAACGGCACCGCTGCCGTTGTCGTTGCCGCCATATTGTCGAGTCCGCGGCGTCGGTGGAAGAACGTTCACGGTTCACGGCCCTGATATGGATGTCGCGGGAGGACGGTGGAACGGCCCTTTTCAAAAGCCCATGGGAAAATCAGGCAACGCGGTCCCATTTTCAATCCCGCAGAGGTCCCAACGGGCCATGGGTCGACAATGTTTGCTTATTCGCGGTTTCCCAGGGCAAATGCTCGCCCAAAGAGGTCTTTGACGGGTGCAGCTCGTGGGTAGTGCGTTTTGTATATTCATTGCTTTTTCCCCATTGCGAGCTTGCACTGCTTATCGACTCGGCGTGCAGGCGACGTGCATGCTCGACAGGGGGACTGCGGGCTACGCGATTCTTCCAGAAAGGGAATAGGGAAGATGTTTGCGCCGTAGTAGCCGACCGGCGCCTAGCCTGGACTCGGAGGCTAGGGTGTGACGGCTGGACTACGTCGTGCTTTAGTCGGACGGGAAATGTGAGCGGATGCAAGAAACGCAGTGTGATGTGTCGATTAGTTAGAAATCAGATCCGCATCGTGATTTTGGGGCTGCATTGGTGAAGTTCGGCTCGCGGGATTCGCATCACGATGCTATCGCGAATGTTCTGATCGGATGAACATGGGATTTGCCGCAAGGATTCTCATCTTGGCCTACCTGAAGATACTACCATGTCGCTTTCAGTTGACCCTGTCCTGTCTGTTTTCAAGGTTCCCCAGAATCATAGGCATTCACAGCCATTGACCAGTTGTCAAGAGGAGTCAACTTGCATGAGAAATGGGTCTCCGGGCAAAATGGTGGCGAAATACCATGGGTAAGCTGCAGGGGAGCCAAACATGGACAAGGATGGCTATCAGAGGGGAAACCCTTTCTTATTCTTCCCTTACCATTCGAAATTGCTTTTTCCACACATGTTTCCCGTTCGATGCTTGTGCCTGGTGTTCCAGACCAATCACCACACCTGATTTTCTCACCTCGCTTGCATTGAGCATGTCTAGGGCCATGTTGTCATCAACTTCTGGACGACTGGCGACTTGTAACCCCTCACTCAGAAGCTCAGCTCGCCCCCTCCCTCGAGCCACCGGGAGCTAAAAGTCGGGATGCCCTCCCCGCTGCACAACATCACCGGTCGAGTCCTTGTTCCCGCTGGCAGTTGTGTGGTACACCATCCAAAAGAGGATCGAGGTCCGGTCGCCAGCCAACTCAATTCAGACGTCTCAGGCAAGTTGGAGGCTGAGAAGCATTAGTGCTGGACGAGTTTTAACGCCACTGACCATCTGATGCAATCCGAGTCGCTGGCCACCTCGCTGTGACGCGAAATCTTGCGCATGCATGGTGATACCCAGATGATAAGCCAGCATTAGTTCTGCGGCCTGCCACTCCACGTCATGAACAAATCCTGGACATCCAAAGACCTCGCGGGACTGATGAGAGATTTCCCGGCTGGGAGTACTCGGATGTGGGCGTGTTTCTGCGAAGCCGCACCGTCAAAGTCACATCGGACGGGAGCCTGCATAGCCGCGTCGCAGCTAGGAACGCCACGAGGTGGTTGAATGCAAGACGTGTAAAACTTTTCAAGACAAAAACGTCGGCGCCCGCTGCGGAAAATTGGAGAATATGTGTCAAATTCTAGCCACCTCAGACAGGACTTCGTCTCCCTGGCTCTGACATCGACGAAATCTACGTTGCGGATCTAGCCAACTCTACGGCCTTCTGCGCTGCCTTGCCGAAGTCTGCCTCCGTGTACAGTCCTAGATTTGCTTCTTCCAGCTGGAGGAATTTGTTAGAAACGCGGCGATCGCTTTGGACTTTCCTCTGACTTACCATCTTCAGGCCCAGCTCCGAGTTGGTACCCTGAAGTCGCACGACCATGGGCACCTTCAATGGACCCAACTCGGTCGCGGCGCCAATGATCGACTCCGCAATCATGTCACCTCGAGTGATTCCTTGAGGGGTCTTGATCAGTCACATGAACGTTCGACAGAATCTGCTTCAACTTACCGCCGTAGATGTTGACCAGGATCGTCTTGACTCTGTTGTCCCGCAAGATAATCTCAAATGCCTTCACCATCGTCTCCTTAGTTGCCTGGCCACCGGCGTCCAGAAAGTTCGCGCTGGCACCTCCATGAAGAGCGATAGCGTCGTTGGTGGCCATCGCGAGCCCAGCACCGTTGACCACGTTGCCGATGTTACCGTCCATCTTGACGTACACCAAACCGTATTTCTCGGCCTCCGCCTCTTCAGCAATGTCATGCGTCCGATCTCCCAGAGCGAAGATGTCCTCCTGTCTCTTGCTCGCTGCATCGTCTATGGTAATCTTGGTGTCGACACAGGTAATCGTCTCATCGACGGCGTTGATAATAGGGTAGACTTCGAGCGAAGTGACGTCCTTGCTCCTGAAAACTTGGCATAACCCACGAAGAACGTCTTTCAGATTCTCTCTTTCCGCGGGGGTTGCGTGGAGGACTTTAGAGACTTCATCGACAACCCCTGAGGTGATCCCTTCCGTCAATCCAACCTTAGTTGTGCGCAATCTCTCAGGCGGTTCCTGATCTAAGGCTTCCCCGCCAGTTCGAGATGCGATAATGATTGGACAGGACCTTTCTCGGTCAAACGTGATTGTTAGGTGCCATTTACAACGGCTCTTTACCATCTCGGTGACGTAAACCTTTTCAATAAGGACACCGTCGTCCGTCTCTGTCGTCCTGAAACGGCGCCCGAGCATCCTTTGGGACATGTCTATTGCCTCCTCAGAACTCCGGACTCTCCTGAATCTCCCTTTTAGGCCATCTTCAAACACACCCTGAGCCTGATGGCTTTGGGGGAGTTGGGCCTTGATGATGCATGGTGTACCTGAGACAGTTAAATCAGCTCAGTCACCGAAAGAATGCTTGTGAATATTACCTAGCTCTGAGAATATTGATTCCACTTCGGTTGGAGTTGTTGCTAGCCTGCCTCTTGGTACCGGGACGCCAAACTGAAATGAACATATGAGCAGTGAACTTTGAGTGATGCGCACTTTGGTTTACTCCGAACCTCCGCCAAAATGCTCCGAGCTTGGGGCTCATGTAAAGTCAGACGTCTCAATTGTTGCCGTGAGAGTACCTAAGAGGAAGGAGGCATGTCAGCTTCGGATTCTCACACAGCCCAAGAAATGGTTCACGCTTTAAAAACACCATACACTCACCTGGACTTGGCTTCTCCAGAGCTTCGACGTCAAGCTCGGGGAAAACATGGCCACAAAATGTGTCAATCTGTAGTGCTATTAAACACTCAAGCACAGCTGCGATTGACGAAGTAGCCTTGGGATGCTGATTGGGGGGACTGGTCGATTGCTATCGAGGAGCGAAGTGGTGCAGGCCAGATAACCGACAACAATGGGGATGGCATGATCTTGTGCGTCATCAAGGAGGAGCCGCTATTGGGGCAGGGAAGATAACCGAACGGTCGCTAAGCCCGTTCGGCTCCAGCCGGGTTCGGCTATTGCGGCTACATGCACGTATCACCTATTATAACTTTCTGACCCTTTTGATCAATATTCCAGAAATGTCGCAGCACTGAAAAAAGAAAAAGGAAAAAAGGGAGAGAGATAAAATATAATAATAGTCCACCCACAACGATGTCAAATTCTCCATGCATGATCAATAAGATCTTGCTGGATAGTTCGCACATGGGTGTCTGCAGGTTCGCGATGCTCCTTGGTTTCAGGGTCAACTAGTGACAACCAATATAGTAGACAAAGACACTTGCTCAAACGAGAGAGAAATCACCAAAATCAAACGTTGGAAGAGTTGAGGTACAATCATGCCACTGGCCCATGCCTTTCGTTTAGTCCCCGTACCAGGAAACTTTACAGCGTCTCTTAGTGCTTTATCTTTGGTGAATGCATAAAGGTGGCGGACACATCATGTTTAATGCAGAACGTTGATGTCTTCTCATGACCTCTCCTGCGCGTTACCCTAATCCACTCGTACAAACAATTGACATCACATTTCCAGAGTCGTTGCCCTGACTTCCAAATCCATCAGAAGATAGATGAGTCCATGCCCACATGTCTCCATCATACCATTTGATCTATCGCGACAGCTTCCAATTCCGTTGTAAGGTAGCACATCAACCGAGATTCGATACCGTGACATTGAAGGTCTAATTCGTTGGCAGAGGCCACTCATTCGCGACTGCGGAGCCTTGTGCAGCAGGAGTGGGCGTGGCGTCACCTTGGCCCGCAGGAGTTGCCTCCGCTTCCGTCCTCTGAGGCGTAGTCTTCCAAGCCAGCTCAAAATGAGCCCTCCTTAAAAGACGTTCGTACTCTCTCCAATTCTCCCATTCGTCAAATGCATCTTCATCTTCATCTTCGTCAAAAAACTCGTCATCCTGCTCAAAGTCGGTCCCATTGTCGCGGCGACTATCTTCAAGCAACATCCTCCGTTTCTTGGGTTTGGGGTTCCCGGGAAGCACGACACGGTAGTCTTTCGGAATTTCGCCCTCCTTATCGCCCATCTTGATCTTCTTCTTCTTGTCCCATATGTTGAGATCGACCTTGCTGAATGGGTGTGGGGGACTTCCACCATGCTTAGCCAAGGCATTCTTCAACACCTGAAGGTCGGGCAATCCCCTGTAACTTTTTGTGTGTTTCGCCAAGTCGGGGTGCTGGCCTTGGCTGTAAAACTCATCTGCTGGGTTGAGAACCCACCCTGGGTCATCTGGAACCAGGTCCTTGGGCCAACAGGGGTTCTCCTTCAACCCGTACCAGTCAGTGTCTTTTCTCAACCCATCCCAATCATCTATCGAAAAGATTGCTCTGGGAGTTTGGACCGACACAGTCGTAATTCGCGCTACCAAGTAGAATGAGTTAGAGAAGCCGTTGAAGTAATTGTTGATATTGTAAGAACCTTTACTTACTCATAGTCTTATCCTTTCCAGTGATAACTTGCACCTTTTCCTTGACAGTACTGATGAGGTAGTCTCTCACGTAGTAAGTTTTCTTGCCCTTTCCGTTGCCTTTTGTAGACACTGCATCATGCTTGGGACAAAAATTGCCCCATAGATTGCCGGCTCCTCTGTAGTGTTGGAACGGGTTGAACCGAACTCGTTGCGTCATGCCTTTGGGATGGGCTACCTTGTCACCGGGCCAAAAGTTGCGAGGAGGCCACTCGTCTCTGTCGCACCCATCAGCCATTTCGTGTCCATGCCTGTCCAGCTTGGGGTTGCCTTTGTTGTCGACTCAAAGGACCCGCGGAACCCATCCATTTGCCCAAGGCCAAACCCAGTGTTCTTCCTTCTTCGCAAGGCTCTTGACCGCCGCTACACCCCAAGTTTCAGTAGCTCCACCATCTAGACCAGTGTTGGCTGTTGCTCCGCAAGTCCATTCAGTCATGGACTTGGTCGCTTTGTGAATGTCCATCATTGATCTGTTATCCGAATCAGCTAAATTCTCTGGCAATAAGTCTCCACAACCAGGGGCCCCACGAGTAGTGATAGCACGCTTGCTCCCATTCCTTTTTGCATTTGATACCAGTTATCTTCGTTTCATAATAGCCAATATCCTTCTCCGTTGTCGTTATCAATACCTGCTTTCGCTGCCCGCAATCTTCTGTTGTCGTTCGAGGGTCGCCGAGCTTGCCCTCCCAGACCCCCTGATTAGTGTTCGGCTGCCGAGCCCTGAGCTGTTATGCTTCGTTCGAGGTACTCGCTGGTGCGTTCGTCGTCTTTTCTGCTGGGGTGGCTGACACCTTCTCTGTGGGCTTCACTGGCTTGAGTGAGTCTGGCTTGTGCTGCGGCTTCTTGCAATCTGCCTTCACTTTCTTGTGGCAGCCAGTGCTTGTCCCCATGGAGTCAGGCATATTCAGTAAAGCACCGAACACATCGAAGTTCCAACCTTCCTTGCCGCAGGCAGGGCCAACCCAGTTGCCGAAGAATGAGCCTACTTCTAACCCGTTCTCGGAGAACGTTTTTGCGCCCTGCACTGCTGCCTTTGCTGCTTTGAGAAAGATGCCAGTCGGAGCGAAGTCGCCCCGACGTCCAGGATCGATTTGAGAACCGAGAGCATGACGAGACATATGGGCTTTTCCAGCTCTGCTAGACTCTCCATTACCACGTCTAGAAGGGCTTTTGCAATTTCAAGATCACAGAAACACTTTCCAGGGGTCCAGAGATTTCCATCATCGCCTCGATACTTCGGCTCTATCTTGGCCGGGGTCAAGCCCTGGAAAGCGGTTCCGTCACACTATAACCATTGTGTCAGTACTAGCCGAAAGCCATTCCATCACTCAGAGGTCAAACAATGACGATACGGCAATTCGGGCCAAACCGAGTGGGAGAGATAGAGTGTGTGTGAGAGGAAAAGTGGTGATGGGCTACTTGTTACGAAGAAGAAATTGCTTACTCCATAATTGCCATCCGCACCTCCATGACTTTTGCAATATACCTTACAAGGGACTTTGGATTTAACCAGATTCTGTTTTTCAGTGAAGTAATGGAAACATTGGCCGGTCGTTTCGTATGCTGCTAGATACGTCTTGTCGTTCTCGTCCCGGCGAACGACGTCCAGTCTGGGATTCGCGCCAATCGCAATACTAAGACAACCGACAAAAATAGAGGAAACATAGATAAATGCCTTCATCGTCAACTGTGTGGCCTTACAGGGCTTGATTTGACAGATTCTGCCCAAATATTCCAGAAAGAATCGACAAGAGAGAGTAGAATCTAGACGAGATTGCTCCTTGGATAACTCATAAGATGCTACCATGATAGCAAGGTTATCAACTGGACATTTATGTGATTGCATCTATTCATTTCAGATCTCGTCTTCATGCAACGGAACAGTGTTCAAGGCAGGGTGAAGTGCCAACAATATTCTGAAACGACTTTCTGAGCCCCCAGAAACCTTTCCGCGTCAAAATTGGGGGCTTATCACATCAGCTTTCTTGATTGCAATCTTGGGAGTACCCAACATCACGAAAAGCTGACTTACCCTTGCATGACGACGGAGTGCAACATCTACTAGTTGGATGACTACGAATGACGGGGCGGATGTTTCCAGGATTCGCTGACGCCCAAAACGAGAACGGAAAGCAGTCTTCCCCGAAGACAGAGCGAAACCCAGCGAGAAAGCTGCAACAATGTGCGACAATAAACATGGTTAAGTTTCCAGGACTAAGGCTTGAGATATTTAAGATAGTCTAAAAGTTATACTATATAACCTGCTCTTAGTTAATCTAGGGATAGAAGAGAGATATTTCTCAAAGTATAAGATAACCGCCTAGTAGCATTTTTGTCCTATATACTATTAGCTATAACTACGTAGAAGATTCCTATAGATCGGTTATAATCATCTTTTATATAAATATAGTATATCTATAACAGGTGAATTTATAAATAAGTTACAGACTTACCTAATAGATATTTAGTAAATATTCTCTGGAATGATAAGTGATTAAAGGAATCATAAGCATTCTGTTGCTTATCATATTACTGACTGCCTTGAATAAAGATTGATTCATCCTGCGTTTGGGTTATCTAAAAATAGTGCTCAATTCAACAAGTTGCATTTCAGACCTTAGGATGAAAGCTGAACCGACAACGCAATTCTTTGTTGGTCGAGAGAAATTATCTCTATTTATAGCTTAACCACCTGTGTTTCTTTCCTTCATTGCCCAAACTGCTGCGCCGTGCAAGGATTCAAGCGCCAACATTGGGTAAACCTATCCCCCCACTTGGAGCTTGGGACTGTCATTGCGTCGACTAGACCCCCATGTCGTTGGTTGGGCGACTGGAATGCAGAAAAAGTAGCAAATGGGGTCGACGGATATCCATTTCACCGACATATGCAGGTTAATGGCGGTCTGCCCCCTCCTTAGAGGTACATATGTGTCTCGCCCCAACCACGCAGAAGTTTCAGCCCGCATCCTACTCTCCCATGTCAACAGTGTGCCAAAATTATCAGCAAAACTTTGGACTCGCGCTCAATGCCTGAAGACCTCAAAAGTTAACAGAGCACCTCACAGTCCCATGAGACCTGCGTTGCATGGGAATCTACTCCATTTCTTTCGATATCCTTGTGAGAAACCTCCACCAAAGCACAGTTTTATCAATGCTTCCCTTGAGACCCGCATCCCAGGCAGAGCCTATAGCCCCTCCGAATGAGACCTACTCTTACTCACACGACGCGGCTGTTGCTGCCATTACATCCTATTATGAGCTGATCGCAAGGCTACAATGGGATGAAACATCCTTGGAATATCCGTCGCCGGGTGGATGGCCTCAAATTACTCGGGAATCGTTCGCTAGTCTTGGAGTAACCGACGCCGTCATCGATCTCCTGCGCCATATTCCATACATCATGGACGACGCCATCGAAATCTTGGAAAACACCCATGCACGGTGCTTCATCGACTCGTTTCTGTGCGAGATGATCCATGCAAACAGCGAAAAGCAGCGGCGCGAGTCGCGGGATCGGATGGAAGTCGAAGAGCACAAGATTCCGAAACTGGGGCTGATGAGGACGGTTTCCCTCACGGGATGATATTGCTCGCCATAGGTGAAGAGTATGGGTTCAAGGTGTACCTTGACACCACCTACGGCCTCATCATTCTTACTATGAATGGCGGGAACTTCCCAAGTTGTGAGCCCGGATTCAAGGGTGATATGGTAAATCCTTATATCGACTCGGATGCGGAGGAGGCTCGGGAACAACCAAAACTCGAGAACCCCTGGAACACTGACGACGAGGAAGAGGAAGAGGACATTTTCGGCGACAACGATTGGAGGAGGATCGGCAAGTCTGAAACCTTCAGGATTGAAACCTTCTTCGATCTGTGCAAAGAGCAATGGAGAAGAATGAATCTGATGCCTCGGCTGGAATACTCCGGCGGGCTTGCTATGCTCTTGCATCCCACGCCTTGTTCCGATGAAGCTATGCGTCAACAAATCCTGCAAAACGCTGGGTGGCCAGGCTCTGGGCCGGAAATTGGCATGGGATGGGACAAGAAGAGGGCAAAGCAGGATATGATTGAATATCTTGGTGCCTGGGACCTCGAAGAGAGCGACTGAGATCCAGCCTGGTATCAGGGATGTTTGCAAATGTCATTAATTAACACCAACGCGCATTTGTGCACCGTCCAGTTGCCAATTGGCGCCAGCTGTAAGACACAGGAGAAGCCAGCCTTCAGCGTGAGGGGATTGTCATAATCACGTGCGCTTCGATTGAACACCTTCACATTGAGAGTCCCATGTCGTGGCATTCCTCTTTAATTAACGTAAACCACATTTCGAACTCGAGCGGTTTTTTTGTATGTCATCTGAAACCCACAAAGATATGCCGCCGCTCGCTCGCGCCACTCAAAGAGCCCCGAGGTCGTGCATAGCTTGCGCCAAACGAAAAGTCAGGTGTGATAAGAGACTTCCTTGCCAGCAATGCGTGGACAGAGGACAGGCCACCGATTGCAAACGCGAGCTTGTTCGAGTCAAGGGTGCTTTAGTCGAGAGCACAGGGGCCGATCGCCCGGGGAATCGAAGTTATGCTGAACTCCAGCGGGAGAACGCGGTGCTTCGCGCTTTGCTCGGTAGCGAGGGTACACGGACAAGAGTCAAATGTTTTCAAAGCGAAGACGCCCTTTGTTCAGTGGGACCTGATATGAAAGGAGGAAATCGAATCGAGGAAGTAGAACGGCGCTTATTCGACGAGATTGGGATGTCATCACAGCCAAGAACTGTGTTCGACTTGAAAGATATCATCCTACCCTCTGAAAGTTTCAGTCGGAGTATGATGGAGAATGCGTTTCAGTGGACATTTTGGCTTCACTTTGCGCTCTTCATCCCCAAATTTCGGCGTGAACACGAAGAGCTTTTCGATCGGTTGCGAGCGAACCAGTCTCTTGCAGACATGGATTCCGCGTGGATGGCCATCTACTTTAGCGTCCTGGCCTCCACGCTTATGTTCACAGATGAAAACGAAACCATCGACCAGCGACCAGCTGGTGTAACTTTCACCGCTCTTCTAAGAAACTGGTATGATTCGGCGCTGTTGTTTCTCGATAGGGCGGACTACACGAAAAGACCAGACGTGCGCACTCCCCAGGCGATTGCCATTCTCCACATCGTGTTCAATAACGTGGGAGACGTGCACCGTCATCAAAACATGTGGGCAGTTGCGATACGTCAAGCCCAACAGCTGGGGCTGGGCTCAGACGAAAGCAATCCAGACGAATCCTTTTGCGAGCAGCAGATACGACGTAGGCTTTGGTGGACTTTGGCGATCTGTGAATGGTTGCCCGTCCCCCACAGAGTTCCCTGCCTGCACGAGATGGACTTTTTATGTAAGCTACCTGACGAGGTTGATGATGAAGAGCTCGAAGCCGCTTCTGGAGGGTCGAGACTTTCGAAATCCAAGCCTCGACCTGTGAGATACCATATCGCTATGGCGCAAGTCTCCAAAGTCTACTATCAGCTTCGCTACATGCTCAGACTGCGCGAGTGGGAGACGGAAGATGTTGCACGGTTCGTCTTTGATGCGGATGAGCAACTGGCAAACCTCATCACCGACCTACCCTCCTATCTCCAATTCGATGAGAATTCGACGCCTGCCACCGAAGCACGAGATAGCCAGTATCCCTTTATCCCGTGGCAGAAAAAGAGCTTAGCAAAGGTTCTTCTTTATTATCGAATGGCGATCAGCAGCCAGCTTCAAGAACATTGGTTAGACGGGTCAACTGACGGGGCGCGGACGCGAGCTATCTGCATGTCTTCAGCTCGAGGGCTAATCCACTCAACACTTACGGAAACTGTGGATGCATCCAAACTGCGACCCTGGTCAGTTTTAGGAAAGCCCAACTTCGAAAAAAGTACTGACATTTTCAAGGGCAATCACCATGAATATCTTCGCTGCTTCAGCAGTCCTAGCACTCGAATCTCTGCATACGGAGGAGGACTTCTCCACTGAAATACAACAAGGTCTGGATTTCCTGGAGAGAGTCCAGGCCCAGAACCTCGTGGCTGAGAAAGCGATAAAGTTCTTAAAGGAGATCACTCAGCATCATTAGATCCTTGTTTACCAGATTTCATGCACCGTCTTTCAAGGCCCAGAATATCATTCCCGTCATGACATTTGCCTCAGGCCCACCTCACTGGCATAGCTGGGTCTGGGACAAGACAACCAGTACTATGCGCCAAGTTCTAGACACCTACATCGGGTACATGAAATTGGATGCCGAAGTGACCAGCTTTTAGGGGTTTAAGAAATGTCGTCTGCTACAGGGACACCTCATGTCAAGATGAAAGGCCAGTGATAGGATTAATCGATCTCCAATGTCAAACCTCGCTGCAAGTTTCTGGTTTTCCATTCCATCAGGAGGCATAAGGCAGAACTCCTGCAAGCTTGAGTAACTTCTCAGTTTCCACAGGCTCTCGAGATGGCCTGTCCCTTATATAGGTTTCTTGCTCCCCAAGTCTAATCACTTTTCTCACGTCACGAAAGATGTTCGCGTGAGGCCAGTGAGTCTGGTAAGAGTTTTGTTAGGCTAAGATTCTTGAGACTGGGTTGATCGACTTGACTCACGGCGCCCTTGCGATCCTTGAATAATTTCGCTTTCATCTTCAAGTCTTCGGCGCTTGCGTACGAAGCGGGAGAGTAGCACATGTCTATCGGAGCAGACGTCAGTAACTGAGTTCCGATGGAGCCGGTTGAACCTTTGGGTCTTACACAAAACAGAGCGGACCGCTTCACTCTCTGGCAAGCAATTGTAATGAACGGTTCTGGAGTCCCAGAGAATGAGATCGCCGGGCTCGGCGCACACCTTGATCGCCTCGCAACCCCTCTCCTTGAACCAGTCAACCTCTTCCGGGGTAAAGCCGAACCAGTTGGCGGGGCCCCAGGTCTCTCGCTCCGTATCATGAGTCTTGAAAAAGGCCTCGTTGAGTGCACTGGACCCCTTCAGGACGATCAGACCTCCGTCCTTGGGACCATTGGGGGCAAGGTTGAGTATCCCTTGGACGCACTGTAGTCCCTTCCGGAGAGGACTCTGATCAACATGGGGCCAAGCACCGAGGGGCTCTCGATCTTTAGCAGGAAGAGTCAAGTTCGCACCATCGAAGGAGACGAGAAGGTCTTCGGTCTGCCAGAGCTTGGCGTATGCATCGAGGATGGTAGGCTCCCTACGGTATTAACGAGTCAGTCTTTAGTAACTTCCCCCATCAATACTGAATTTTGGCTTACATGCGAGCTTCCCAGAAGAACTTCTCGTGGGCCACTGAATACGCATGGTACATTCCACCCCTGTATTTGAATCAGTACTAGCCTGCATTCAATGGCTTATGTTGGAAACGAACTTGATATGTGCCGGAAGATTGTGCGGACCCCAGGTTGAGGGGTCGTCTTTCCGGAAGCCGTAAGGGAAGGTTTCGAGCCAGTCAAAGAGACCATCGAGATAGTATCCTGCCCTTTCGGGCGAGATAACGCCCTTCAAAACGACATAGCCTTCGTTGATGAGCTGATCTCTCCAGTCCCCAAATTCCGGAGAGGTGTCGAGTTGAGGTTCGGTTTCGTAACTGATGCTGCCCATTTTGACGATGTTGGTGTGGATCTGAGATTGGAGAGGTAGCTAGCTGATGATAGACACAGACTTGCGGGGTTGGAGCAGAACTGCCACTGTCGGCCGCTTTATGTATCCCCAACAGATTGAAGATACGCGTCCCATCTATTCAACCAATCTTGTGTGTCATATGAAAGACCGGGTAGCATTTTCCACAGCCTGAATTGGGCATAGATTGTCTCCAGGCCGGACGACTCACGGGCGAAACCCCAGAGGACATGGGGTTCCCTCCACGCAACGTTATCGCAAAGGTCGGGCGAGTCACGGGCGAGTTTTCGACAGATTGACCAATGGGAGCTCTGCAGATGATAATGCATTTCCATCAACAATTACCGGAACTTCGTAACGATCTATAAAGATGGCCCTCGCGCGGCACCTACCAACCAAATTCATGATATTGTCACGCCATCTCAGGCTTTCCCCATTTCTTCTCCGCATTCATGGCAAACCCTCCGACGGCCGCAGCCGAGCCCGGCTTGCTGGATCTCACGAACACCCCCACATTGCCCTGGTGGAAGGACCAAGGCCTCAGAAAGCTCATCTTCTGGCAGACATGTATTCTGGCCGCTCAGATCACAGTTGGCTATGATGAGGTTATTGTCGGTTCTTTCCAGGCGTTGCAGCCTTGGCAAGATGGTAAGCTACCACTTCTCTGTCCATCGTCTCTCATGTCGCTAAACACATGCACAGCCATGGGAAACCCGTCCCCTGAGAATTTGGGTCTCATCACCTGCATGGTCTTTATAGGCGGCTTTTTTGGTGCGCTCATTGCAGCGGCACCGGCAGATCGCTACGGCCGGCGATTTGCCATTCAAATTGGGTCTTTCTTGGGGGTTGTCGGATCAATCATGCAAGCTGCTTCGCCCAACCGAAGCGTGTTCATCGGAGGTCGTGCTGTGCTTGGTGTCGGTCTTTCTTTCACCACGACGGCTGGACCCAATCTGTTGACTGAGCTGGCCCACCCGCGACTGCGCGGAAAGATGGCATCGATGGTAAGAAGATCCTGTCTTGCACGGCTACTGATCGTTCTGACGAGATTAGTTCAACGTGCTCTGGTACCTAGGCTCCATCATCGCGTCATGGTTAACATTCGGAACCGGTCATCTCTCCACATCTTGGTCATGGCGAATCCCAAGCATTGTTCAAGCCACCTTCCCATTCCTCCTCATGATTGCTACATTCTTCATTCCAGAGTCGCCTCGTTGGCTTTGCTCCCGAGGTCGCCAACACGAGGCGAAGGAATTCCTTGTTAAATACCATGCCAACGGTAACGAGAGCGACCCTGTGATCGAGCTGGAGATGCACGAGATTGCCACAGCTTTGAACCTTGAGGAGCAGAGCAAGATGTACACCTGGTCCAACCTTCTCAAGTCCAAAGCCAACAGAAGGCGGCTCGGAATCTGCCTCTCAGTGTCTGTCCTCACGCTTTGGAACGGTCAAGGCGTTATTTCTTACTATTTCTCGCCCATACTGGATTCCGTCGGCATCACAGACACAACCCAGCAGACCGGTATTAACGGTGGCATGGCCATATGGAATCTCATCTGTTCCGTCACCGGAGCGTTCCTAGCCGACAAACTCGGCCGCCGGAGGCTATGGCTTATATCATTCATTGGAATGATCTTCGCCAACGTGCCCCTGACCATCACGAGCGCCATGTATGCGAACCATGGCTCACAGGCGGCAGCATACGGGACGGTTGTGTTCCTCTTTTTGTACAATGCCGCTTTCAATATTGCATGCAACCCGTTGCTGTACTGCTACACTCCAGAAATCCTTCCGTACAGTATCCGCAGCAAGGGCCTGGCACTGCAAGTGCTGTCGAGCCAGGTCATGCTGACGGTCAACCAGTACGTCAACCCCATTGCGTTGGAAAGAATCGGGTACTACTATTTCATTTTCTACCTCGGCATGTTGTTCCTTGGCTTGGCTCTCATCTATTTCACTTTCCCCGAGACCAAAGGATACTCTTTGGAAGAGTTGGGTATGCTCTTCGACGATGGCTTCGACGTCCGACCATCGATACTCCATGGAAAGGATGTTGAAAATACCAGCCATGTGGCCCAAGACGATGCGAGGAAAGACGACGTTAAGATTCTCGAGAGTTGATGAAGACATTAATCAGGATACCATAATATTTGTTTACCCGGAGTTGATACAATGCCTGTTCGCGACTGTCTCCGTCTGTTCTGATTTGTCTGAGCTCGATTATTCTCCCTGTTACACCTCACTGCAATCCCACCACTCATCAACTTCAATTTCATTGATGCTCGTTGCCAAGATTCGAAGCCGAGGCTCCACGGCCACACTGAGACATCCAAACCCCCTTTCCCGTATTCTAGCTGCACTTTGCAGCTTCTGGGACCCAACTGTGCACAAACAGGTCGATCTGCAGCAAAATAGTAAGTTTTCACAACTCCAATCTCCAATTAAACGCCAACCTCCAAGTCGCCGAGGCGCATGTAGCCGAACTGTAACGCGGAATTCGTTGCCCGGGCTGCAAGTCCCCCGCACTCCCCCGCCTCGGTATGATGCAATGACACACAGCGTGTGGCAGTCAAAGCACTAGGGACGATCCGGGAAAAGACCTTTAAATAAGTGATGAACAAATGCGTCGTGACGGGAAAGGTGCGGATGCTATTTTTCTTCGGATGATCGCTCAGTAACCCTGAACAAACTCACATCAGCTACGTGATCAAGAATCCAGCGTGACATCGCTTTTCATCCTCACAATTTCACAAACATTCGTCATAGATATCATGTCGTCTTCGCAAGGGCCAAGACTAGCCGGCAAGGTTGCCGTCATCACTGGTATGCCGTTCGACTCGACTCGGGGGTTTCGCTGACACCTTTCCACAGGAGGTGGCCATGGATTCGGTGAAGCAATTGCTCGCAGATTCGCATTGGAGGGCGCCAAGGTTCTCATTTCGGATATCAACGAGGCAGACGGACAGAGGGTGGCAAGCGACGCGCCTGATGCGATATCCTTCTGTAAGGCGAACGTCACGGATGCGGGGGAGTGGGAGAAGTTGCTGGACACCGCGCAGGAACGATACGGACGCATCGACATCTTGGTCAACAATGCAGGCACCACTTACAAAAACAAGGTCGGTCACTAACTCCGTCTCCTTTCCCACCTTTGCAGGAAGTTGGCGAGAAACAGAATATGCTAAAGTTGATTCTTGTGTAGCCAACGGCAGAGGTGACCGAGGCCGAGTTCGACAGGGTCTTCAACGTCAACGTCAAAGGAATCTTCCTGGGTACGAACGCCCTGATGCCCCGGCTTATCAAGCAAGGCAGTGGCGGTGTCATGCTCAACATCTCTTCGATCGGGTCGGTCAGACCTCGACCTGGATTGGTGTGGTATAATGCATCCAAGGGCGCGGTGTCAAACGTACGTTGGTCTTGGTCTTTGTTCAGATCCACAGGGTTGCTAATGCACACGGTACCCATCAGGCCACGAAAGGACTTGCGGCCGAATACGGCACTCATCAAATCCGCGTCAACTCCATTTGCCCTCTCCTGAGCGGCACTGGACTGTGAGTTTTTTCTTCACGTTCGGTGTCGACGGACAGGTTGCTAACACGTCTACCTAGGTTCGAGCACTTCGCCGGAATGCCGGATACACCCGAAAACAGGAAGAACTTCATTGGCAACGTCCCGCTGGGACGTCTATGTGAATCTGAAGACGTCGCGAACACCTGCTTATTCTTGGCTTCTGACGAAGGCAAGTTCATCACCGGTATTAACATGGAGGTTGATGGAGGCAGGGCCGTTTAATTCTATGGGTATGAATATACTCATGAGTTCATAAGTCACAGCTCAGTATCCAATGTCTGTAGTAGCCCTGAATTATCAAAGAATCATCTTAAATAATGCGTCTCGGATCTTCCCACCGGCACTGAGCCTCGGTCTTGCACCTGGGAAGGCGCATATCAAGATGACGCACATGGTAGCAATTCGATCGGGGGTGGCTTACGGGGTGCTGAGAAATTTGTCCATGTTCCGTAAGAAGTGACGTTACAACCTTTGAGCCATGGGCTGAAGCATGTTTGCTCAAACTCCCAGAGGATTGAATACGATTTCCGGCATACATTACTTGTCACTCTTATTGCTAAGATCCGTGACAGCCTGGGCATATGAAGTGCATTAGTCTACTGCAGGGGTTCAATGAAGTGGAAAATGCGTGACCTGTTGTAGGCACGGGACTCGTTAGATCAGCGAGTCAACAAAAGCAACAAAGAGCATCTTCCTGTGGTGGGACGTTTTATGCCAAACTGCAGCCGTAGTCGACAGAAAACATTCTTTACCAAAAGTGATGGATTAGCAAAGTACTCGGTACTCGATCTCCTATGAAGATGTCCTTCAGTGAGCGCCTTTTGCGAGTTAGCAACGTCATTGGTCACAAACAAACTCATAAGAGGGTAGCACAAGAGGTCGTATGTTGACCTCAGCTCGAAATACAGATGATGGTGTATCCAATCGGTACCTAGATATAAACTGTCCTTCGTAGCTATCCCCGGACAAGACGCTCACGTCTTCTGTGCCACACGCATGAAATAAGGCACGTACAGAAGTAACTTACACCATCATTTTGGGCTCGTCAAATAAGCAGCGATCTTTTCCCATGATTCAGATGAACCATCATGATCTTCAGACTTCTCTTCGCCCTTGGTCAGATTCTGGTGCTAGCGGAGGCTTCTCGAAATGCAACAGCGAGTCTCGATTTTGGCCACTTTCATAATTCATCGACCCTATTTTCTCAACCGTCTTTGGCGAGCAGTTCCCACTTCCAAAACCCATCAATTCTCCTCTCTCAGACGACTTGGACAAACAATTCCCATTTCCAAACTCCGACGAGGCTCCTCTCTCAGACAACTTGGATGAACAGTTCTCGTTCGCAACGGACATCCCCTTTGATTACGACCCTGATTACGACCCCGATATTGTCCACAAAGAATGGCACTACGGGTTTCCAAAGTCCATCACCTCCACAGGTGTCGGCCAGTACTTCTAGCAATCCACGGACGGCCCCATTGGTGACACCCTTGCCATCATCTACGAAGGACCCTAGTAGTCTTTCTCAGAATTCATCATCCACTGTATCCCGACATACGTCAACAGATAGCTCTGAGTATATATGGACGGTACCGTGGGTCGCAACTCGGTCGTCTTCCACGGAGGACCCTGGGATCACAATCACGCAAACACCGACGGGTGCATCTTTCTTGACCCTTAGTGACTTCAGTATAACGACTCCAACTATCATCACGACCACCAAAGACGGAAGCAACGACCAGGAGATCGTGCCAGGTATGACGCTCCATTCAAGTGAAACTTGAATGTAACTTACTGATAATCTGCAGTTATATTAATGAAGCCGAAGAAGAAGAACCCCACAGACCCCGACCCAATTCCAGTTCCGGTCGTCTGTTTTGGGTGTTTCCCAGGCATCCAATTCCCACCAAAGATCAAGGTGACACTCAAGTTACCCGACATTTGCATTCAGATTCTATGGCTCAAGATTGGAAACTGCCCCTCGGGCGAAGACAAAAACGGCGGGGGTGGTGGTGGGAGCGACGGCAACGACGATGACAAACCCGACGAAGAACCTGACGATCCGGAGAGTACCCAAAGGTCAACAGAAAAGAAATCCTCAATGTCAACTTCAACATCCTCGTCATCTTCTTCCTGCACCGTTACTGCAACTGCTACCCACCAGACTGTGTATTGCTCTGTGAACCAGGGTAAGCCTACAACCCTTCAATCCCGATTGAGACATCCGATTCTAATCTCATCAATACCACTCAGATGTCCGTGGAGAAAGTACCTCCTTCCTGACGACGGCTCAAACTACATGTCTCAGCAGCACCTATGCGACGATCACCGGCTGCAGCGTCACAAACGCAGCGACAACACTGACCACGACAGTTGCAAGTACTCAGATACCATATTATCCGCCTTGCTCTCCACAGGTTTGCGGTGGCGGTGTCTGCCAGATAGACAGTCCGAAACCACCCACTCCTAATCGGGCCCTGCCTCGCGACAATGAAAAGCGCGGAAATCCAGCTCAGGGCGAGTGGGTTGATCCCGATGACTATCCCAACGGATATGCCGAGTTTATGCCTGCTCAGCTCCGAGAGGCGAGGAGTCGGCCGGGGGGTGAAGGTTTCGCCCCCAAGCTCCTCCAGCAAGCTCCGGCCCCAGATCCAATGGTGCCGGATCCCATTTTCAACGATACTGAGGACGGCGCAGAAGCTCTACAAGAGTGGAAATTCTATAGACTGCCTGTATCGACCCAATGGATTACTTTTGAGGACAAGGTAGAGTCGTTGGCCATCGAACGGATGGTTGGCTGCCACGCGATTGTCCTCGTCTCGCGCCGGGGCGCGTTCGTCTGCCATTTCTACGAGGAATCCTTTATGGACCGATACTCAGTGGATCTCACTATGACTAGCTGCCATGATGGACTCCCGGAAGACGATTACCTGCATGCATGGCATGAGTTCGGCATCGAAGATGTCAGTGACACCCCGGAGGCGGGCAAGCGGGGCGTCATACTTGGGAACCACGAGGACTCGGACGGAGAGGATGAATTTGAGGACATTGACGCCTTCATCATTACCCCCAGAGAGCGGCCCTGGTATTGGAACTTCGAAAGCGGCACAACTTTTCAAAGGATAAACGAACAGATTATGGCGCCTGATGTGATGGCCGGCAGGCTCTCAGGGCGACTCAATAGAGTCAAACAGAACTTGGCGGAGCTCTTCGTCGACATACCTATTAAAACGATCGATTATCCCCCCGCTATGTTTACGTACGAAGAGTGGCTCAGGCGTGAAGGTACTCAGCGTACCCTTGCCTTTTCCGAGGCACTCAAGGACAGCATTGTCGACACGCCCCGTGGCAAGGTTCTTCTCCAGTACAAACCAGCACCTTCTTGTGATCAAGAGGCTCAGGTACGGTTGTTTGTCGATGTTCTCGGGTATAGGGGGGGCAAGAAGTGGCGTCCGGAGAGTGACCAGGTGTTCCAAGGTTCCCCTCCGACGGGTGCTCGAATCCGCAGACAAGCGTGCCGTCGACCGAACCGAAATGACACAAATTCAGTCGGGGGCAGCGCATCAGTGACTTCTCATCCAGCGGCCTCGATGCCGCTGGTGAGGTCTACTGCATCTCGGAGGAATGGGCCGGTGCCGCTCTCGACAGCATCGTTGTCTTTGAATACCACGAAGGTGCCGCCCTTCACGGCGAATACTTCGACAGCGGCAAACCGCACAATCACATCGACGCGGTTTGAATCATCCTCGGTATCTTTGAAATCGTCCTCTGCTTCTTCCAACTCGTCATTGGCCACGTCAAAACCGTCATCTGCCACGTCAAAATCATCATCATCAGCCACCTCGAAGCCGACCTCGTCGACAGTGCCTCTCCGCACCTCCACGACATCCACCACTCCGCCGACAACAAAGCCCTCGTCTGTAACGAGCAGCGGATCCCCGACTTCCGACGGCCCAGGCATCACACCGCACCCTAAACCAGGAGTCCCTGCCCCTTCCAAATTCAAAACATCACTGCAAATGAGCACCGTAACCACCGCGCGAACCCTGGACCGATTAGCAGCCAAGCTGCCCTTGGAGAGTGTGCAAATCTACCTCAAAGAATGGACGAGCGGCGAGGGCGGAGCCGTGGGCTGGATGCCCGCCTGGGAGATGTTCGCCGTGCCGATATACTCGGCGGATTTTAACGTCTGCGAGGCGGAGAAGGTGGGCTGGGAGCTCCAGAGCTCCTTCCGTGGGTCTGAGCAGAAAGAGGACGGTCGACCGCCCAGCTTCAAGGCGAATAAAGACATATTTGGGAAGAAGAATTGCAAGTATAAGGACGACGGCAGCGAAGAGGCGGTGGGCTGGCTTTCGTGCGACGGGGTTGCAGAGTTTAAATGCGACCGGAGCAAGCAGCTGAAAATCGAATGCGATGATATGGATATCAAGGTTTTCAGGGCCAGAGTCAAGTGTGTGTTTCCTGTAAATTAGCACAAGGATGTACGCCTGTCTTGTGCTTTGTGGTTGGAGGCTTGTTCAGGTAGTGCCTATGGTGTATTCAATGATTGTCTTGGAGGGGGGTCAGAAAGAACTTTACGAACAACTGAGATAACACTGCTAGAGTGTCCATCGGCAATCAACACATGTGGTCTGATGCTCGGCTCAGATTCTGGACTTTTAAGCCATCAGATGATAAGCCTGAAGTTGTTCACCTTTATCTACACGATGACGACAGGTTGAGGATCGGCTCAGGTTTACAAAAGCCCACTCGAGTTTAGATCTCGAGGGATCTCAACTTACACTAACCTTTCCGTTGAGGGTTCTGCAGACAACTAGTGGGGACTAACAATTGAACCACAGGGAACTAGCGATTCCAGCGTAGATAAGTACAGAGAAATATGATATGCATGAGAACCAGAAATACTGCAATAAGGGTCAGGAGCTGCGTCTGCACTTCGCGGGGCACACTTTGAAGTGCAGATGTGGGGTGCTGTTTGATTGTGTGGGGTGCGGTCTTGATGTGGGGGAAGAGGTTGGTCACCCACGAAGCAAAAGTGTACTGCATAGTTGGGCTGGAAACAATGTGGGAGTGTTAGACAGCAATCGGACCACGTCCGTAGCAATCGATGAGCTATGAAGTACACGCACCACCAAATTATCTCCCCAGCTTCCCATCTGTTGCGGGCTACTCCTTGTGGGGGCTCGTACATCTCAGGTTCTCCAGACTCACTCAGATCCGCCGTAATTGCGGCTAATTATTAGACAACGTAAGTATCGTCCGTGTTGTTTCCGGATTTTCTTTTGGAACTGATTTCATATTCAATTCGTGGCTTTTCTGCACCTGCTTTTCTGTACCTAGACTCATCCTAACGTATCCATTACAGAACGAAGCCCACGAGACGACGTCAGAGTAACGACTAAAGAGATTGATCAGCATGTCATCGCATGATCCATATGTCATTGTGGTTGGAGCAGGGCCGTCTGGCCTTCTTCTGAGCTTGCTCCTTGCTCGTAACAACGTATCGGTGACACTGGTTGAGAAGACAAAGACGCTGGACAAGCAACCGAGAGCGACGCACTATGCTGGACCTGCGGTGGAGGTCTTGCATCGCGCAGGCGTCATGGAAGATGTGGCCCGTCAAGGCTTCTATCCGAACAAACTCACGTACAGGACGTTCGAAAACAAGGTGCTCGGTGCGCTGGACCACACCGTATTGCCAGAGGATCCCAACAGACTCGTCTGCCTACCACTAGATCAGCTTGGTCGCATCCTGCTTTCGCATCTGGAAAAACAACCCAATGTTGAGATATTATGGGACTATGAAGTCATCGATATCCGCGATGACAATGGTCTAGGTGTCATCACCGCGAAGACTACGAGCGGCACTCAGGAACTCCGGGCCAAATACGTGGTTGGGTGCGATGGTGCCAACAGCATAATCCGAAGGAAACTGTTCGGCGACTGGGAGTTCCCGGGTAAGACTTGGGATACACAAGTTGTGGCAACGAATGTGAGTCTTTGCGGGCATGCTTCCATGGGAAGTGGAAACAAGCTAACTATGGCTTATAAGGTGTATTACGACTTCCACAAATTTGGCTACGAGGACGCAAACTTTATCGTAGACCCAGAGCACTGGTACATGGCATCGAGAATCTCCAAGGACGGAATCTGGCGCGTCAGCTATGGTGTATCCGCTGCACTAACCAAGGATGAGCTGCTTGCCGCGCAGGAGGAAAAGTGGAGAAAGATGCTGCCTGGTGCGAGACGGTAGTCGCCCGGGCCCAGGCCCAGGCCCGAGGCCTGAAACCCAGCCCAAATCCCATCTTTACATAAGGGATCAGCTATACTACTTTATAGCTAGGCGCACCCACATTTATAGTTAGATTAATTAAGCTACTTCATATAAGTTATAAGCTTTCTAAAAATACCTAAATCTATCTACTAAATAGTAAAGTTATTCCTAAGTAGCTATTAGAACTCTAACCTTACTATTTAGTAATTACTAAAAAGTAATTAATAGATTACTAAACTACTAGGAATAATACTTCTAAGTAGAGATTATAGCTATTATAATATATATTCCTTACTTATAAAATCTCTTTAGCTTTTAAGCTACTAAAGTTAATAATTATTTAATAATTAGTATAGTTATATAGTAATAACTACTTAATAACTATCTAATAATTACTTATAACTACTACTTATATCTCTCTTAAATTACTAAATTAATTAAATAAATTAATATATCTTTATCTAGTAATCTAACTCTATCTTCTTCTAGCTCTATTAATAGAAGAATATCTTCTTCTAGCTTTACTAATAGAAAAATTTCTTAATTAAATCCTCTCTCTTCTTCTACTACTAAATTTATAGCTTAAGTACCTATATAAAAAGTAGCTAATAAAAGTCTAAATCTAAAACTTTTAATATATAATACTATCTTTAAGCTAACTAAAGATATAATCTTTTAGCTATAAAAAATTAATCTTAAAGATATCTTTAAAGTTATAGAACTACTTTTCTATCTAATACATAAAGAAATACTAAATAGATATAATAAAGATATAGTTTTTTAAAAAAAAGTAAAACTACTATAATAATAAATCTAAATTCTTTAAGTAATCTTATATTTATAAGCTTTATACTTATTAGATAGCTACTTATAGAGAAGATCTAATATAAACTCCTAGAAGAAATAATTAATAATAGACTTACTATTATAGCTTTAGCTTTCTATATCTTTATTAAAACTAAAAAATATATTTAAAAGTTTAATTAAGTAGTAGGAAATAAAATCTATAATAATTAGAATAAAATATCTAAAGTTAATTATAATAATACTAAAGATTTTATATAAGATCTTTATTTAGTTTTTAATAAGCTAAATAGATCTAATATAAGCTTATTAATAACAGCTTTAGTATATAAACTTATTTAGAGCTTTAGATATTTAAATTAGATAAAAGCTAATACTATAGAAAATAACTTTATAATAAAGATTTAGATTTATAATAACTTCTTATAAAAACTTAGAAGCTTTAGTAAAAAGGAATAATATAAATAAACTTCTTAAAGTATTAATACTCTTTTAAATAAGAAGAAGTCTACTATAAAAAAACAGACTTAAGTACTTAAGCTTAAAAGCTTAGAACCTTAAGATTTCTATGCCTCTTATAATATTAAATATCTTGAGAACTTTTATAGATATAAGATATATAATTACTATTATAGGAAAATAACTTAATACTCTAAGAAGTATAATAAATACTCCTTTAAGTATTTTAAGTACTATACTTTAAAGTATAATAAGTTTAAATACTTAAACAAACTACTAATAACTTAATAATTAATAATATAAGTATCTACTTTAGTATTTACTTAAAAAAGCTAAACTTAAGATAGTATTTTCAGAAACTCTAGTATTAAATAAAATACTAACTAATAATTTAAAGCTTATATAGATACCTTATTAGCCTAAGTTTAAAAAAAGATCTTTCTACTATTCTTAATAAATAACTTTAAAGTATTTAGTCTATATTTTAACCTTTAACTTCTAGCTAAAGATCTATATAAAATTACTTATATATAGAGAGTTAAATAATAACTAATAAAGATATTTAAACCTTTTATTTTTAGTTCTACTAGCTAAACTATAGAAATAGAGACTAATAGTTTCTTTATATATAACGTATATGCATAGCGAGTCGCCCATCATAGCGAGCCGCCCACTTTTCCTTAATTCTACACTCTTCACCTTCACAACAACCTTCCTCTACGTACGACCATGAGTTCTTCTTCAAATGAAAGTCGCATTATCCTTGCAATTGAAGCTATTAAAAAGGACCCAAAACTATCCGTTCGAA